>WAAB01023639.1:34751-71294 GCA_013389865.1 Piaya cayana | reverse complement strand
TTTCTCCTTCAAGTGATAAAACATTGGTTTTCCTCCTGGGAAACAATCTTTGAATACTCCCTTTCTTCCTTTTCTCTTTTTGTTCTTGTTCCTGTAGGACATATTACATCACTATAGCACCAGCTGGGCAGACTCCTGGCCTTGTGTAAGGCTCGCAAAATGTTTCAAAAATAAAAAGCTGCAGGGTGAACTTCTCTAATCATGTAAGTCTATATGCATAGTTTACTGTAAATGCTGAATGTTACAAAGTCTCTCTGAGGTAAACTACTGGTACTGTCTTGGGTTGTTTGAGTATCATATGTAAGTCACTGCAGAGTAGGGCTGAACCCAAATCACAGGAGTCATGAACATGGCTAAGGTTATATCATAGAATCATCTGGTTTGAAAAGGCCTTTGAGAATGAGTCCAACCTTATCTGTCCACTACTAAACTGTATCCCTGAGCAATGTGTCTACCCATCTTTTAAATATCTCCAGGGATGTTGACCCAACCACATGCCTGGGCAGCCTGTTCCAGTGCTCAATAAGCTTTTGGGTAAGAAATTTTTCCTGATAACTAGTCTGAACCTTCCCTAGCACAACTTGAGGACATTTCCTCTTGTCCCTTTGTAGTGAGGGGCCCAAAATTGAACACAGTATTCAAGGTGTGGTCTCACCAATGCTGAGTATGAGGGAACGATGACTTCCATGTTCCTACTGGCCACACTCTTTCTGATAAAGGCCAGGATGCCATTGGCCTTCTTGGCCACCTGAGAACACTGCTGGCTTGTGTTCAGCTGGCTGTCAAGAAACACCTACAGCTCCTTCCCTGACAGGCAATTTTCTAGCCATTCTTCCTTAAGACTGTAACATCGCACGGGATTATTTTATACCAAGAGCATGACCCACCCTTGGCCTTGTTGAATTTCATACCAGTGTTCACACTCCATCAATCCAGCCTGTCTGTATCCCTCTGCAGAGGCTCCCTATGCTAAAGCACATCAACACTTCCTCCAAGCTTAGTGTCATACATAAACTTATTGAGAGCACACCCATACCCTTCATTCAGATGATTGATAAAAAAATGAACAGAACTGGACCCTGAGGAACACCAATTGTGACTAGCCTCCAGCTGGATTTAACTCCAATTACCACCCCCAGTCTTTGGGCTCAGCCATCCAGCCATTTTTTCACTCAGCAAAGATTATGTCTGTCCAGCCCAGTGGCAGCCAGTTTCTCAAGCAGAATACTGTGAGAAACAGTGTCAAAGCCTTTCCCTCATCCACTAAGCAAGTAACCTTGTCATAGAAGATTGGGTTAGTTTGGCAGGACTTAGCTTTCATAAACCCATGTTGACTGGGCCTGATCACTTGGATGTCCTCTGTGTGCTGTGTGATAACACTCAAGATGACATGTTCCATGACCTTCCCTGGCATTGAGGTTAGGCTGACAGACCTGTCGTTCCCCACATCCTCCCTTTGGCCCTTCTTATAAACGAGTGTATCTTTTGTCAACTTCCACTCAAATGGATCTTTCCTAGTCAGCTGGGACTTCTGGTAGATAATGGAAAAGTGTAAATGTGAACCACTTGGCACAGGACCACAGGGACTGGGTTTATTAGCTGTGCCTTGCAATAGGCCAACACTAGCAGAAAGTCTTTGAAGACCATTGAACGGTGGCAGGGAGATTCCACATGGACAAGAACGCCTGAAGCCATCACTCCCAGGCACAGTGGCAAGCTGTCAGAGTAACGGAAAATTCTCTACTGTCTTTCCAGATTTTTCTTAGAACACCAGGCAGTAGAAAACATTTTTCTGAGGCCTCAACTTGCATTTACATTTCGTTTGAGGCAGCTGTGGCCCACGTGGATGCAGGAACCTGTAACTATGCTGTAGACTTGACTTGCTCTGTAAGACTTCAGATGCTCCATAAGAAGGTTTTGACTCATATAACTTGCATCTCTGTTTTCTTATTGCCAGTAATATATGTTTACAGCTATTAGGTGTGACTCCATATCTTCTCCTTAACCATTTCTAAGATAAAGGGCTTAACATTGGCCTTCTCTGGCAAGCTGTCGTAACCCTTTCTCTGTCAGCCCAACAGCGTGTTGACAGAAGTTACATGAATGTTCATATATGGTTATTGCACTTGCTTCTTCATAGGACTGGAACTCCCTATTAGATATTCTCTACATGTACTGCATTTTCAATTTTTTCCTAGTTTTTGTTTCAGTCTTAATTTTCATAAGTTTCCTCATTTCCCTACCACTATGAAACTAAGGATTATGTGTCTTACATGCTCATTGCATAGTATCATTGATACATTCCTAAAAATCCTGTCTGAAAACGGTTAAGTGTGAGTTTTGCTTGATTTTTTTGTGTCTGAATTTTGTTTCTTGAACTACTGCTTATATTAACATGCCCAGGAATACAAACTATGCAACTGGTTGATACCTACCACTAATGTCAGTTTGAAGTACCTAAACTGTGGGAAACCTCGGCTGGTCCGAGGAGTTAGAGTGTGTGAACTTAAACATTGGCCTTGAATAGATGCCTGAGTAAACAAGATTAGGAAGCTGCTGGGCCCCAGGTGGAATCACCCAATTATGAAGTTACAGCTGAGAAGGAACACCCAATTATGAAGACACAGCAAGAAGGAGTCATCCAATTATGAACTGTCGGTCTTTAGCCAATCGTGCATGGACACACAGCTGGGGAAGGGGTATAAAGGGTCTTTTGACCCACAACTTCTATGTGTCATGGATTACTCTGACTGTGACACTGAACTACTGCAAGGAAATGGTAAAGATTAAAATAATTCCATATAGCAAATAGTTCTGAGTGAAAGTGCCTGTGAGTTAAATCATCAAATGCTCCACTTCATTAAGTTCTTCCTAGATTAAATTTTAAATCTTAAAAATGTATTCTTTGCACAGGATATGAAAGCAAAGTAACAGAAACAGGTTTGTTACACAAATTATTATAACAGTAGTATTTAGCTGCCAAAACATATGCATCTAATGCTATTGTAGATGTAAGTTGTGAAAAGCACATAGTAAGACAACATTCATGGTTGAGGGTCTCTACCCTTCTGGAGCAGAACCTGAAATCCAAATGTAATTATGTAGCCCTTCTAAGGCAATGCTAAACCAATATAATTTGCCAGCTGAAACAAACTTTAAACATATAGCTGCGTTTATATTTATAATGGATAACATTATAATTTGGATTCTACAAATATAATTAAGATTCCAAAGTTTCAACATTTTAACCTAGCTTATGACAGAAAACAACTGCAACCTTTTGATATCTCATCATGGAACAAAAATTCCACATCTGCCTCCCCCTGTGATTATATTTCCGCTATTTTACTGCCTAAGATAGAGTTATTAATGGAGCATAGACTGCAGACTGAGACTCCTGTCTCTGTCACCAAATCATCCTTTTAAAAATCACTCTTCTTACAAAACGCTTATATTGAATCCTCATATTTCACTCATTTGACATTATAATACATAGATTTATGCTAATGAAAAAGCTGATTTTATATTCATGGATTGTAGTGTCAGAGCTGCAAAGAAACTTCAGAAGATTTTTCAGAGTGTATACTAATTTCTGTGATTTCTGTGTCCACTGTACATGGCTTTCCTTTTTAGCAATATTATGATTTTTTAGTGACCACGGTAATCTATCATTACTTAGTGACATTTGTGGTTTTATTCAACCATCTTAACTCCATCTGACTGCTAAAAAAGTTGCAGGCAGTAATTTCAGTCTTGGTTTTAAAGCTGGATGCTGACACTTGACAGGTCTACCAATTCCTGTATTAATTGAGACTCTTAACAAAATTTAATTAATTGAATGGGAAGATTAAAAATCTTAGCCTGGAATATTACAGATTCCCAAATAATGTTCAACTAATGTTAAGTATTTGAACTTATGTCTCTAGTTTTCCACTGACCCAGAATGTGACTTTGGATAGCATAAAGAAAATAGTAGCAGCATTGAAGTCACGCAAGTATAAAAACTATGAGATAAAAATCGTCCCCTTTATCTAGAAATGTTAGACTTTCAGAATGTAATTTTAAGAAGTCTTTCACTGCTCTCATGAACAATAAATGGAGGTAGCCATAAAACAAAAACTCTGAATCCCTTTACATTTTACAGAAAAACAACTTACTATTAGCATAAAGCATAGGCCTATTCAAGATCATGCAAAACTCATCTTAAAGAGTGATATATTAAAGCACTAGAATTTATTTTATGTAAATTTGTTGTTGTTTTTAAGATGGATTTTACTAGCACTGTAATAACTAATGGTTAGTTTCTAACTGGATAGCCTATTAACAGAGCCAGGCTCCAGTTTCCTACCAAAAAAACTGCAAGGAATACATTCTATATAAATTTCCTATGCTTAACAGTCCTTAAGATCTCAAAAAGATATAGAGGTTCTAGGCTGTGTGGATTACTAGTATGATCAATTTCACAGTAAACTGAAAACTTCATTGTTTTGTTCTTTGATTCTTAATGCTTTAGATTAATGTGGATTAAAAGCTTGATAAGTCTTCTGTGGTAGTTAGTTTTTCAGTAAGCAGAAATTTGTCACTGGCAGTACACTAATGAAACACACTTTAAGTCAGCTGGTATAAATTGTGGATGTGGCATATAATAATTTGACTCAAATACATCATGAGATTTAAATTCAGGGGAAATTCTGTAAAAGCGCTTTCTACGTTTTTGATCAGTTTATTCCAGGACATTTTTTCTTGCAATTGCTAAGTTGCAGCTTAATTAAAAAAAGATCAAGCTTTCATTAGCTTTTTAAAGCTCATCCACAAACAGGGATTTCATACAAACAAGTCAAGTCTTGTTGCCTTCTCGCTTCTTAGTAAAATTGATGAAGTTTCACATCAATTTCCATCAAGAAAAGTTGTCAAAATGACGGCTCTGTGCTTCTCTATTTTCAGAGCATGTAAGTTCACAACTTCCAGTAACTTTTTTTTACTGGAAATGCTTGCTGTTTATACTGAAAACAAATCTGTGCAGTTTGATTTAGTTCTAAAACACAGAGCAATTATTAAAAATAGAAGAAAATAGGGATACAGGCCACTAGGTAATCTCATCCACAGATATAAACCTGTACTGATGAAAGAAATAGGAAAAAACACTCAGCAAATGTTTGTGTGCTTGCAATGTAGTGTGATGTTTATAGGTCAACATACATCTTCTATATAGCAGAGATGTTTATAGCTAAACGCTGACATGTTGCCTAACACCAGCAGCAAAATAATCATAATGAAGAAAAGTAGATACAGTTATTAGTTTTCTCTACTTATACCATGGAAACATGAGAAATGAGTCATAGGTTATGTCTACACCATGGTCAGAAGCATGATTGCAGCAAATATATCCTTATCCAGGATAAATGTAAGACATCTAGTTCAAGTATTAGCAAGAAAAAAAAAAATTACATAAATACTTGGCCTAATTATCCTGAGTCCTGGCTGGAATCTTCTTATTGATATCTGGACTGACTAACTGGATTAAAGCAGGGCTTATGTGTTTTCCCTGCCCCATCAAAATCAGCAGGGCTACTTTAAATTAGAGTCCTGCCTGGAACTAGAAATAGCTTTCCAGTGCTAAATATTAAAATACTCTGGACTGGTTGCTTGGCTTTAAATGTTGTCTCCTTGACTGCAAAAAAGTCACCTCAGCTGGAGAACAGAGCACAGGCATCAGATCCTGGAGGCTAATGATACCAAAGCAAGTAAATGGGCAGAGCCCTGGGCTCATCTTGGTTGTCTCTCCTAGAATTTCAGCGTAAAGGAGAACCACCTTGCAGCAGAACATCAACACCTGTTCCAGCAAACACAGCAGATCCTAACAGATGAGAGCTTGTCCTTGTAGCAAGGAGGATACAACAGTGTTTTTGCAGGCTTTCGATTAAATTATCTCATGTGATGATCATAGCTCCTTACAATAAATCATCTGCTATTGTTTTCAAAAAAATTTAAATATTCTATCCACTAGGAATTAACAGCACACCTTTACAGCAGAATAAAACCCTGCTTATCAACTTAAAAGGAGGTTGTAGTTGTATCCACTCAAGTGAATTTCATAGAATCATAAAATAGTTTGTTAGGAAGGACCTTAAAGATCATCTAGTTCCTCCCCCAGGCCATGGGCAGGAACACCTCCCACTAGATCAGGCTGCCAAAGGCCCCTTCCAACCTAGCCTTGAACACCTCCAGGGATGGGGCAGCCACATCTTCCCTGGGCAACCTGTGCCAGTGCCTCACCACTCACTCTCAATGAAGAAATTTCTGGTCTAAATCTGCCTCTCTCTAGTTTATAACCATTGCTCCTAGTCCTATCACTACAGGCCTTTGTAAACAGTTCTCCCCCAGCTTTCCTATAGCCCCTTCAGGTACTGGAAGACGGCTAAATTTCACTATTTGGCATCAGAGAGTTTGTAAATCACTTAAGCTTTTGTTTGTCCTCTTAGGCATATGATGCAGGAACGCCAACACTCAATATTTGGAAATCCAAATTTAAATATGATGGCTGATGCTTCCCCTCATCCATTCTATTTTCTCAGCAGATGATCCCCTCAAGGGAAAACTTTCCTACTCTACTTTCTCTCAGATCCTTATGGAATTAAAAAAATCAAAATGAGAACTAGTATTCTTGAGAAGGGAAAATACTTCAGCTGACCTAATCTGTTTTCATCTGTTCCTGCAGGAAGACTTACCTACCACTCCATATGAGAGCCTTCATATGACTAGCAACTAAAATCCCACCAAAAAATGGCTAGAAACATTTGTTTGGAAACAAAGTGTCCCTTTTTACATTAGTTTGCCTGAACTGCCAGCAGTTTTTACCAACTAATACTCTCACTTTGCCTAACAGTCATGAAATTTTGCAAAAAAACATTAATTCACCAATTTCTTCCTGAAAAACAATGCATAATGATGCATAATAATAGTAATAACAGAAAAATGCTAAAATACACAAGAGTCTATAGGAATTCTCAGTACTGATCAATGATAGTCAGCAAAGGATAGAGACCATTCAAACTGTTAAGCATATTAAGCTCAAGATGAGACTACTTTGAAGATCTGGTAAATTTAGAGCATCCTAAAGCAGAATGAGCATGCAAATGGACTCTAGTTTGTTGAGCACTGAAGTGGTCTTCCAGGTTTATCAAGCTGAAAAAACATTGTCCTTCTCAGGAATCTTAATACATATTTAAGTAAGTGGCCAATTACCACCCTTGCCAGCCCCATCTACCACCAACAAAAAAATTAAAAGCAGCAAAATGCAAACATGAAATGGAATGTAGAGCAAATGAATGTCTTCAACCAACATTTTGACAAAGAAAAACACTACAGGAAGGATGAGAGGCCCAGACAAGTATGGGATGACTGCAGTGTATGAAACATCACTAGTACGTTCTAATTGCTAGAGCATTTCACTTTAATAATATTGAGAAAACAAAATGTAATGAGTGACATCCAGCAAATACATAATCAAAGAACGCTAAAGTGACTTGGGATTTGGAAAGCAGTTACTTAAGGAATAAATTAACTGTTTATGTTGTTGAGTTAAAGATACATTAAGAATAGGGTGTAGAATGACGTGCTAGTTGTCTTTGATAATAATCCAGCAGGTACCACACAAACAGTTTTGTTAGTATTGGCAAAACTAAACAAACTCTGAGGAGAAGCATGATTGGAAAAAGCAAACCTTGTGGTGTAAAATAAACATGCATGTCAAAATCAAGTACCAAGTTCACTCAGATTCCTGACAGAAGTCTATAGCAATGAATTGGCAGCCTTACTGTTTATACTGCTCTAACTCATGTGTTACTTTAAAGAAAATTTTATTTAGCTAATGCTGAGACCTTGAGGCAAGAAGGTCTCTATTTTACTGACATCAGCTGTAGAAAGAGTGGCAGCTCATCCATTGTATATCTTATCACATCCAACATTCCACCACCAAGGTCTAGGTGAAAGAACAAATTATGATTCACCAAAGCAAATATTTATTTGTTTTGGGTTTTGGTTTTTTTTTTAGCGGTTGATTTAGACTATAAAAAACAAAACAGGAGAAAACACTTTGAACACAGAGCTCAGAATTCTAATTTAAAAATATACTAGAAATACAAAAAAGTAACTCCCAATGAGATACATTTGTGGATATATATGCAAGTCTATGGTAACTAATCCATATAAGACAGCAGGGGCAACCACTGAAGGTAAGGGAGGAAATAACACTTTCTTGCTTTCAGCCTTACCACAGACTTAACAATTTTTAATTTTGCCTTCATCCAGGTTTTCAAAAACCTTCTCTCAACACATTTGCGTCATGGTATTCAGATACAGGCTTTGTAGGTTTTCGAAATGATGGAAGTTTTCCTTTATTAATTAGCAGAAATGCTAGGGATTTTGCAATATTTGCTGGGACTCCTGAATGAAAACAAGTCTTAGAAGCAGATATAAAATAGATATTTGTGAAAGGTTACTTGAGCTAAGGCTACACAGGATGAGAAAAGTATTTCCACTGGCTTCAGTAGAACCAGAGTTAGCCAAATCAGAGAAAAGGGAGGGAAAAAAGATAACAATCAGGCATGCTGCCTTCTCATCTCCTGCTGTGCAGGAAGACAAATGTCAGTATGACATGTAGCATCCCTCCCAATAGTTATTGCATCTAGTAGTTGACTCTCTCTCTTCTAAGCTATACTAGTAATGCCAATAGAAATTATTGACTAAACCGCATTTGCTGAGACTTACTTGGATGTCAACGGTATTGAAAACAAATTTAAAAAAATGGATATCCGTATAGCCCTTGAAAGTTGCGAGTAGTTTTTCTGGATCAAAATTACATATAGTTCTGGTATAGTTTGCACCCAGGATGTGGTTTAGCTGTGCCTAGAAACCTAAATTAAAAACTGCCTAAGAGCACCTAACAGATTTTGAGTACATTAGAAGTAGTATATGTACAACAGAATGAATTTTTCCTAGTTAGTAGTATTGACTTATTTTACCAAGGAAATCTGTCTGCATTGTATGAATATGATTTGCATTAAGAATGTTCTGATTAGGTTTGTATCTTATGCTCTTGACTAAATTACAGTTTCTTAAAGTTTTTGAAACCTGCTATGAAGAGATCTATCCAGGATATCAGGCAACATTGGAAATTGCTGCATAAAGATTACATTAATCGTAGAATCATCATGCATTAATTCTATCAGCTACTCAAGAAACCAATATTTCTCCTTTGTGATTAGGGGAGGACAGAGGAGATTGCCATGCTTATCAGCAAGTCAAAGCCCAATTGGAACTAGAATTTGAGGACAACTAAAAATTTCCACAGGACTCAGTAACAACAATTACATAAAAACCCCTACATGTCATACAGTTCTAACAAGAAAAGAGAGCCGTGAATACTCCATTTACTTTCACCACACTGTCTTCATAGGGACTGATGAAATTTCTCAACAATACCTACTCTTTGTGAGTGGAGTGCTTTATATTCTTTTTTGGTCCATAATGAAAGAACAGAGGATTATAGCCTAACTTAAAGAATTCTTTAAGCTCATCAACATGTCTTACAGAATGAAGCTTTCCCTACACGTGCAGAAGGCTCCTGTCTTGAAGGAGGAGTTGCTGTTTGCTGTTCTGCTTCTCCATGAGTTTAATTAATTTATTTATTTTAAATGTACATTGTGTGAGAGGACAAGACAGTCTGTTAAACTATCAACTTTCATTCTTTCCTCTCTTCTTGGTGTCTTTAAGTTCTCACATGAGCTCTGTACAAGTTTTAGTCTTGAATGAAATAACAACAGTTTATACACTTAAGCAGTACAAAGCCAAATCAGAGACTCCTCTGGAACACAGAAAAAATAGTTCACTCTTCTTGTGTTCTTTTTGATCCACATGGGTAATTCTAAAAGTGTTACGTTAAGAAACCATTATGCTAAGAGGCCCAGCAGTAAGAATTCTGAGCTTAAACTGTCACTTTATGAAGGAGATTTATGCCTTATTGTAGTAATTGCTCACACCAGAGAAGCAAGCTGGTGCATCAGCCAAGCACAAAGCAGAATCTAAGGTAAGTGTAGAGTTATCACTATTAGATGAGGTTAGAGATCTGATAATGTCTGATTTTTGCAACCAGAAAATGATATTTCACTTAAATTTTAAAAAAAGCATACTATACGCAAACAGGCTGTTGTTTGTGTAAATGAACATAAATGCTACTATTTTTGTTCAGTTTTCCTTTTTTCCAAAATAACACGAATTACAATAAGCATAGTGTATTCTGCGCTTGATTTTGTATTGCTTCAAATGAACTATTTAAATCTTAATTAAATGTATTCTGTTTCTTGAGTTCATGTTATAACAGAGCTAAAATGAAAAAAAACACAAATATAAAAACAAGGGAAAGTAAACATCTGTGAGAAGGAAAATACATCTTATGCCTTTAAATCGCTGGATTGGGATCTCTATTAAAGATAAAGATGAACTCTGTGCACCCAGGAAGTCAATATAGAAATTTCACTATGGGCTATTAAACAGGAAAAAATAGAAAGGTGTCCTGATTCTGAAGCTACATGTTAGACAAAACAAAAAAAAATTCGGTCCTATCTCCCTCTTCTCTCTTTTTCCAAACCTCATTTTTGATTTAAAAAGCTTTTCATAGTATCACAACAAGTTTTCCTGCAGAAAACACAATAAGCAAAAAATAAAACAGCTCCATAAAGTATAATTTGTTTGATATGTTTTTCAGGTTTTGCTCTGCCAATAAAATCAAGCATGATCTGAATGGTAACAGCAACTTTATGGACAATGAGTAATAGCATGACATAACTAATTAATGCTGTTTCAGTCCAGACTGTTTAAACAATCAAGCCTAATTGTGCTAAACATTGTGATTGTTTTATGTGGACAGCAGTGAATAAGCAAATCCAATGGAGATTTAAAGCTGAAATCCAACTAATTAGTGGCTCTAACAAACTCATCCCAGGACTTTTTTTACTTGCATCTCCTGTTGGTTCTGCTGTCTTTCCTCAAAAAGAAAAAACACATGCTGTACTGTGCTTTGTTTGGACAGTGTTCCTCTCACTGATATAAAAACAAAAAAATGCATTACATCTATTATATAGAACAGGTCAACAGCTTCAATGTTCATTGTTAATTTCTAGATATTTATGCCTCTATTAAGCAGGTTCTTGAACTTGGCCAGTCTCTTCCCAATCACTGTGTGGCTAATCTAGATACGACAGAGTATTTCTGTGTTGTGATTTGACTCTATAAAGTGAATTCTGATCACTTTAAAACACCCTTATCAATTTCTTTAAATAAAGACAAATCAAAACAATCCAAACTGATTGCCTCTCAGAAGTCCAGTTTAATTTTATTTGCATCAAAAAACCCCAGCCAATGCCACTGTCCTCCAAAGTTTCCTTGATAACAGAGAAAGGTGTTAAAGGAGAGAAAGACAGAACAAGGATGTGTTCCCCACATCCTTTATGAATTCCTAATGTAATCCTTCCTCCTTGTTAATCACCCAAGCTTTGTCACTACAGCAGCAGAGAATAAGCGTGCATCTTCAAAAATTACCATATCATTTCTTCAAATTTGGCTTTCAGATCTTGTAAAGATGTTCAATGGTCCTATCCCAACTCTCAGCAGCTACTAGGGCTTATCCTCTTACCAGGAATTTCTTCACACTCTTGCCAGGTAGATCTTGGCTTCTTTACCACAAAACAAGGCATAGGAAGTATTAGACAACCAAATACAGACGCCAACAAAATTAATAGCTAGATTTAGGTAAGGAAAGAAGTATTTACTGAGTAAACCTAAATTTTAGATCTGAAATAAACATTTCCATGTAATTTTATACCAAATGTCAGTCTGTAGCATTACTATTAACAGATACAGTATTAAAGTACACAAAACTCCTACAAAATATTTTTATTGACTTAAGAGCTTTATTCAGTATTTAAAGAGACTTATTGCCTTTCTCTACATTACTTTCTTTTTAGTCGATTTAGGCACAAGCCTGGTTATCTATACATTTAATCTTCATTATATCAAGACAAAGCTGGTAGTAATTGTTGCTCCAATTAAACCACATTACGGAGCTCTGCAGGATTTCTATTCTGCAATATTCAGGTTGACCAGGAATTTTTTTCAGTTATGATACTTGGGTTCTTCCCCTTAATGAGGTTTTTAAGTGTCCTACCTGACATTTACATTCCTAATGAAATTCCTACACCTCTGTTGGGGTCCATAAAAACTAATATAATAGATCAAGCTGTTTTAATGGCTTAAAAGTTATAATTTACTTTTATATTATGGCCAAGCATAACAGAAATTTGCAGTTCAAATATATGATACACACATAGCTAGGAAGTGCTTTGCAATTAAATACATTTAACTTACCCATGGCAGAAAAACACTACTGTATCTGTTGACTACATCAGCAGTTTTCTCCCAGAAGAATCAGAAAAATCTTCTCACCCCAGACACTCCTGCCTTTTCTCTCTGCCTTACTTGGTTTTCCATCACTTCTATTTGCTGCTCCCTTTATGTATAGCCTAAAAGTTCTCCACCTCCAATGGCACTAAAATTGGATTTCCTGTGACCCAGGGTTTTGACAGAGAACAGGAGATAGTAGGCAGAGAGAAAAAAAAAATCCACAACAAGACAAGAGCTGGAGGCATACTGTGTGGGGCAAGAGTGAGCCAGAAGAAAAAGGATTGTTCCCTTTCCCTGCTCCACCCTTTCTCTGGGAGGACATGCCACAGTGGCTGTACCAGCACAGCAGATGAGGCAGATCTCAAGGGGGGCACCTTGGCTTGAAGGGGATCTTCAGGGACTCTGAGACTTGTTGCTGAATGGAGAAGTGCATTGTGAAGGTGCCCTAAGGTGCACTGGTGGAGGAAGTGCGAGTTATCTCTGCTGGTACTTGGTAAACAAGAATGGGCTTTAGAGGATATGGAGATGGTGGATAGAAAAGATAGTTAGTAGGGAAAAGCCCAGGCTGGCTACTACAGGTGAAGGAAGACAGGCTTGGGGAAATCCAGAGCCTTTAGTGTGTGCAGATGGTCAGGTTAGAAGTAGATAAAACATATTTTGAAGGGAGAAGGCCAAGCCAATATAAAGGTGGGTCTGTCTCTGCTACTGACTTTTAAAGTACTACAAACTCCCTTCCTGTTTCAGGATATCTGTGAGGAAAGTGCTACTGAACCATTCAGCCCAGGTGCCAAAAGAGAGGGTAAATGCACTGTTTGCCATCTAGGAGGTTCTTCCTTTGCTCTTTTTAGAGAGCCATTCAGACTGAAAGGCATTGTCTGCTTGTTATTTTACAGGTGAATGGACAAAAGCACAGGTTCTGTATCATCTGCACTGTTTGGTCATTTAATAGCATAGAGGGGGTTGAAAATTATAATGCTTTAGTGTTCATTTAGTGTTCACAGGAACAAGTGGTTTCAAAGCACTGGAAATTCAGAATTTTATAATTAACTGCTTTTTCAGTCATCACGTGAGAAGAATATTTTAACACCCTGCCCTTTAATCATAAAAAAATTAAAATATCTATGTTAACTAGCACTTACTACTGAATAGCAATCTCAGCACTGGAGAAACCACCGAAATCTTACTGAACAAGGCCATAATTCATATCCACAAGTTGAATAATTGAGGAGGTTTTTCATAGAATTGTAGAACCATCTACGTTGGAAAAGAGAATCATAGAATAGTTTGGGTTGGAAGGGACCTTAAAGATCGACTAGATCCTACCCCCCTGCCATGGGCAGGGATACCTTCCACTAGATCAGGCTGCCCAAGGCCTCATCCAACCTAGCCTTGAACACCTCCAGGGATGGGGCAGCCACAGCTTCCCTGGGCAACATGTGCCACTGCCTCACCACTGTCCTGGTGAAGAAATTCCTCCTTAAGTCTAGTCTAAATCTGCCCCTCTCCAGTTCATACCAATAGCCCCTAGTCCTATTGCTACAAGCCCTTGTGAACAGTTCCTCCCCAGCTTTCATGTACGCTTACTTCAGGTACTGGAAGGTCGCTATACGGTCTTCTCCAAGCTGAACAAGCCCAACTCTCTCAACCTATCCTCATATGGAAGGTGCTCCAGCCCTCTGACCATCCTTGTAGCCCTCCTCTGGAAACGTTCCAACAGCTCCATATCTTTCTTATGTTGAGGATCCCAGAACTAGACACAATATTCCAGATGAGGTCTCACAAGAGCAGAATAGAAGGACAGAATCACCCCCTCGACCTGCTGGCCACGCTTCTTTTGATGCAGCCCAGGATACGATTGGCCTTCTGGGTTGCGAGCACACTTTGCCTACTCATGTCAAGCTTCTCATAACCAGCAACCCCAAGTACTTCTCTGCAGGGCAGCTCTCAATCACATCATCCCCCATCCTGTATTGAAACTGAGGATTGCTCCAACACAGATGTAGGACCTTGCACTTGGTAATGGAAGGATCATTGAGCCCTCCCTGAAACGAACTTGGAAGAGGACATGTATTTGCTGGTTTAGCAGTTTGGAATTTTAGGTACCCAAAATATTTTACCTGATTATATATAATTTATAAGTACATTATGACACCTCTAGCAAATAAATACACACTAACAAAATTGTCATCACCTCATAGTATAATTTCTTACCTCTAAGAAATTAATGTGCATCATTTTTTTTCTGTTTACATGCAATATTATAACGAAATAACAACTTAAGAAAATGTAGCTTATTTTCTGAGTACCGACCAGGGTCTGGGATGCTTAATATGATATTAAGCATCAAACCCTCATGAAGATAAGTGACAAATATTTTTCTCATGATAGAATTGATTTTTGCAAATGGAGTTCAGTTAAAATGGTCTAATAACCTTTGCTACTTTTTGAAGTTGCTCAATGCACAATCTCCTCATTCAGTCAAAATCAATTGGGTTATAAAGTATTTGCCTCATCAGTGAAAAAGGAGAGCTAAGGACTGCCTTACATAACCAGTATCAGCAACAGTCATACGTTTAGTTGGCTAATAAGAGGTTTTAGCTCCTAGCACACCTAGCTGCAAAACCTCCCTTATCTTTTAAAAATACAGCAAACACGCTTATCTTCTTCAGAGATTTCAGTTCCAAACTTCCAGCAACATAAAAAGTTTTGGACACTTGTCCTTCAAAGTTAATTTTACTACTGCGTATTAAGGCAAGTTTTCTGTATGAGAGCTTGCTGTGGTAACTAAGCACACAAGATGAACTTGACTGATACAAAGAGAGAATCTTACAGTTTCTGCAGTTTATAGGAAGATTAAAAACAATTGAAGAAATTGTGAGACTAATTTCTATTAAGAGAAATTCCTATTTCTAGGATCTCTTTCCTGTTCCTCTGTAATGGCAGGGATCTTACTCATTTCCAACATCTGCGTATGAACATTTGATATATATAAGAAAGAGTGGCATTAAGTTATTTTACCAGGATTTTGATAATTATTTTAGCACAGGATGGATATAATTTCATTAAAGCTAAGAATATATTTGACTTTTGATTTTCAAATATTAGTTTTGCTATTTCTTTGTAAATTGAGTCTCTTTTGCTGTTATTACAGTTCATTCTCTCTCTTACCTCGAGAGATTTTAAGACCATTTTAGAGCTTAGGATAGGACAAATGGTACTGTGAAAA
This sequence comes from Piaya cayana, assembly GCA_013389865.1. Taxonomy (NCBI): domain Eukaryota; kingdom Metazoa; phylum Chordata; class Aves; order Cuculiformes; family Coccyzidae; genus Piaya; species Piaya cayana. Next base: position 55,609 of record WAAB01023639.1, on the reverse strand, counting down.
TGATATTTCTGCCAAAAGTCATGGAATATCATTCAGAAAAAATTAGCAATTACTGAAGTTAAAAACATTATTTAGCTATTTATTTTTTAGAAGACACTTACAGTGCAGCAGCTAATGTGTTTACATGGCTGAAGCAGGTATGCAAACAACTGTTCTCAGTTAAAAATAGCTGTTACTGTCCTGTAAGTGCTGACTTCTCATTGCATACTGACCATGGATTTGAATTTGAGATGCTTTGATGACAACACATATGCACAGTCAGCTATATCTCATTGATTTTTGGATATTGGATGGAATACACATCCGTTTTCCTATAGCCATTCCCAAAATAATTGACACATGCACCATTTTTCAGCAGATCACTAAGTGCTAATTCAATTTGATGGGCACAGCAGGCAATAATGTATACAAGTAACTTACTTTCAGTAGCATACAAAACACATTCTTTTCATGTATGCATGTTGTTAATGCAGACCTAATTAACTTTCATATAAAACATTTGCTGGTTGAATTTCAGTAAATTAGCACATTGTAGCAACATTATGCTTTTCCTATTGCTTCTTTTGTAGCTTTTCCATGAGAATCTAGAAAATATAACACAACTACCAACCCCACAGGCAAGCCTCTTTTTTTTTTTACACATAATACAGATTTCTGTACTGAAGAACCTCTTGATGAATTAATTTTATCATAAAAGTCAAGTAGCATATTTAGCAAAGCAGAAGATTAAAAAAAAATATTCATTGCTCCGTACAGCACTGAAAATGCAGCACAGAAGGTGCCCAAAGAGGGAATAGACTGGAATTGTTCCACTTTAGCTCAGTTTGAGGAAGTAAGAGGGGAAAAGTCAGAAATCAATTAAATATTAGACAGCAATTGAATATGTAGGAGCAGTGGCCATACAAAACTGATTGAATCTTTCCTCTGTATATTACTAAATTGGCAATTAAAAAAAAAATGAAGCTTGATAACCTGCTTTGGAACAAGCTGAGCTGCAGCAACAAAGCTGCTATTTTAAACTGTAGTTTTATTGACATGAAATTACCATCACCTCCACAAGGTTAGGCAATCCGAATACATCTAATACTGTGTTATGCTCTCGATCCTTATTAAAAAAACATTTCCACGAATAGAATATGAACATCCCAAGAAAAAGCACAACAAAATAGGTCTTTACCAGCTTAATTTGTCTTAATTTCTTTCTGTTTTCAGGAGAAAAAGAAAAACTTCTGAGGACAGAAAGAAAAACAAGAGCTAGGAAGTGGAATGAACTGTTTTCTTTGTGATCCCATGTGCTAAATAAAGTGAAGTTGCCATGACTAAAGGGTTCAAGGATATGACGTTTGGGCTTGAGGTCCTAATAAAAATTAGAAAAACTAAAGAAACTATTTCTAGATACATTTATGCTGTTATTATCGGAGAGAGGGGAAGTTAAAACAGTACAGGAGGATTTTGCAAGTGATGCAGCTCACATACAATTAATTACTCATCATGGGTTGTTAAGGACTTGATTAAAGGACAGCCAATTTACTAAGGACTTAGGATGTTAATGGGAAAGGAAAAAAAAGACAATGTCCTCCCTCCCCCCACTGTCTCCTTTTTTACTGTGATAAACATATGGTTTCCACACATCTATGAACAAAAATTTTAACGATTTTCCATGTGAATTTAGATAAGCACACCACCTGAGAACTGGCATGCAAAAACTTAGCTGAAAAAAAAATAAGAAAGGATGAGGATGTTGTAATGCAATGGGTAAAGTTTTGGGGTTTTTTAAGCATTGTAGAAACCCAGAGCATTTTAAAAAGCTAAAACAATAACCACTACATACTTTGTGATATTGTTACAGATTGGAGAGATGAAGATTCACTTTGTCCAAATGTGGTCAATGCTGGTCATGATTTACCTACACTATTTCATATTCCACACACCTGAGATAATGTGGGTTAGGATGCATTTTAATGGGGTTTTTGCTCAATGGTACAATTTTAATGATTTCTAGGTCACCAGGAAGCCAATGACCTTTTCTAAAGGGCAAAAAATAGAAGCAAAGTCTTTCTAATGCAAGCTTGTGACTTCTCCTTCTTGCATCATACTAGACACGTCTGACAGTACTCAGTCCAACCTACAGACCATTCAGCTGTATAAGAGCAGCAAGAAGACACTGCTTGTACTCCAAATTATTGCCTTTTCTTAAACATGAATTGTTACACCTGACTTCAACTTGCAATATAAATTTAGGGAGAATAATGTGAGAGAAAAATGCATTTTATTAAGAATAGAATAATGAGATCTTTGTATATATTTCTGAGCATTGGAGTCAGTAGAAATCAAATCACTATTTGAACCTAAACAGACACCACTCAGACGTCAGGGTTAAGGACCTCTATCAGGAACAATTTGTGAGATGTTAATTCTACGGGATGTAAATCCTTAAATGTAGATAGGCTGCAAACAGAGTGAGAACTTCACTTAAGGCAGGCTCAAAATGGTCCATAAGCTTCCCCTCACCTTGCCCCAAAATGCAAGGAAGCTTTTGGAACACAAGCCTGATGGGGCTTTGAGGCCTCACAAAACTGCTATATTTAGGGATTCTGTCTGACATCACACCTCTCCAAGGTAAACCATGCAAACTGTGTTACATATCTGTTTGATCTGGAAGTAACTGAAATATAGGAAACAAAATGAACTTAAACCTCTTTTTCTAGCCAAAGGCAAAGACAAGTTTTAGTGTAAAAAGGACGTGCAAATCCTTTGACTGGCTTTGTAAAGCCAAACCAAAAATCTGCTGTCATAAGAGACATACGTAACAGATATTTCTTCTACATGTTGCTAATCTCAGTAATTACAGAACAGAAACTTTATCACAGAATTGTAGAATGTCCTCAGCTGGAAAGGGCCAACAAGGATCCTAGAGTCCAACTCTTGTCCCTGCATAGGACACCACCAACATTCACACCATGTGTCTGAGGGCACTGTCCAAATGCTTCTTGAATAACGTTTTGCTTGGCACCATTGCTACTTCCCTGGGATGACTGTTCCAGTGCTCCACCACCCTCTGAGTGAAGAAACTTTTCATAATATCCACCCTAAAATCAGTAGAGTTGAAGCTAACCACCTCAGTTGTAAACAGGAAAATCTTTTTTTTTGCACAGGTATTTCAGTCAGCTGTGAGGAAACTTGAAATTTCTTCTGTGTTCAGAATTATGAACATTAATTTGATAAACAACAAAGAGAAGACAAAGGTTTCATCATGAGTAACAGACGCCTTTACTTTTGAGCTGACCTAGGGTCTAATCCTGCAAGCATACATGTAGCTGACTCCATAACGTCCCTATGATGATTACTGGGGCTTTAATTCTCAGCTGTCCTATTAAAAACCCATAAGCCACCTAAAAGGGTCAGAGAGCATCTGGGGTTCTCCTTAAACTGCTATTATAAAATAAGTAGCTGAATCTATGAGGGATGGCCACAAGGAAAACAGTCTCTCTGGTGTTTTAAAAGTAAACTAGTCACCACTGCAAATTATTTCTGAAGTCACACCATTAGCTGCATTTTGCTCAGGGTTTGTTTTGCCTCTGAGTTCATTTGAAAGCAGCAGACAGTTTGCATAACAGATTGCAAAGTCACAGACCTCCAGGGCTGCTCTTGAGGACCAGCGGGCACCAGCAACAACAAATCTTTCATTCCAGCATGACGATGATAAGCTGCGAAAGAACTGAAGGGTAACATGAAGTCATAAAGAATGTTGCTTGAAGAAATTTTATAAACTTTGTGCTTGTTATTCTGTCTCTGACCAATTGATGGCCGAATTACCTAGTGCAGCAGCATTCTAAATGGAGTTTAGCTACGTTCACTATAAAGATCAGCAAGAGTTTCCAGAGAAGCTGATTCATTCCAGCAATCTGCTGAAAGGTTTTGATGTGGACCAAAGAATAGTTCAAGTGGGGGGGAAACTACAACAGAACACACACTTCTGTTATAATGTTGTCGGAATTTTCTTTTACCCCCAAGCCTAAAGAAATAAAACCTAACAAGTCAAATATTAAGTATTGTATGCCAATCAATACTCTCAGAGCTATATGCTTAGCATTACTTTGTGAAGCTATGAATATTTAAGTGAAGTGCAGGCGTGGGAGCATAGGTTAGAGCCCTTTCTACCACCACATGGTAATGTAGTCACATAGCCATGGACAGTTTAACACATTTTCTCCCATGTCCTGGGGGGATAGTCCCACCAAGAGGAAGTAAAGGGGCAATTGCTTCTATAGGAGAGAGAGGAATATCTAGGCAACAGCCAAATAAAGGAAACTGATGTCAACAGCATTAAAGTACAACATATGATATAATTTTCATACTATAATAAATTCAGTGCAGGTGATCCAAAATCCATACTTCTTGAAGTAATCGGTCTTCCCTTGAGTGCATTTTTTTCTTAAAACGCAGGCATGTGATTTTGACAAAAGTTTTTACCTAGACACAATTTGAATATTCATTTCAATGAATTAATAACCAAAATCTGAGGTAAACTGAGTTGAAGCTATTTTTCATCCAAACTGGAATTTTGTTTACATTTACTGAATGAAATGCCTTGTTTATTTCTATTGTGTACTGCAAATAGTTATTTAGCTAATGTCATTTTCCAAAGCAGAGCCTGTTAACCTGTACAGTATAGAAGCTTTTTCTCTTAATTCCGATGATTCATTCTCAATCAAGTACTGTGTTAAAATAAATTTACTTTAAAATCAGAATTAGAGGAAGGAAGATTGTTGAAGATGGGCTCTTGTTAATGATGATGCCAGGCAATTAATTTTTTAAACTTGGAGTATTTTGAATTTAACATATTAGAAACTTTCTTAATGAACTACCATTGCTGAAGGGTCACTATTTAGCATTTTTCCTCCATTGTTTCATTTATATCTGCCCTGAAAGAGAAAGATCTACTAATAAATTTTATTTTCTCTTACAGCATTTGTAAACAGCAGATCTGTATTTCAGTAGGAAAACTACTTATATGTGTTAAAAATATATAAACCTTGTACTAATTAAACAAATTTCAACATTGACTTTGACTTAATGCATCTAAATTCCAGTAGTTAAATCAAGTGTCTACTATAGGAGAGACTGGCAACATCAATAATTTTTGCCATTTTACTTTTCAATGATGTATAATATTCAATTGATTTGAAGTGTTCTGGCACATATTAGTAAGAAGAAAAATTGAGTTCACAGATGAAAAATTTTTCCCATGTTTAGCCTTCCACCTAAAACCCCCCACTCTTACATTTTCTCCTGATTATACAGGTGTAAATCAGAATATGGGTTTGTGTCTTGGAATTTCACAGGCACCTTCTTGAAAGCTGCTGACTGAAGGTCATTTACACTGACAATTTATTCTCTCATTTTAAGGGGTCATGAAAATGTCAACACTTGAATTCCCATACAACAATAGAGGCTCTGACCAGGCCTCTCTCATGTCGTGATGGTCTCAGCTGCTTCAAACTTGCATAGAACTGCTTAAGCCTTAAAAAGGAGCATGCGTCTGAGTCATGAACGTGGAGTCTTGAATAGCTGACAGCTCATATGCTGCCAAGCCTGCAGCAGAAGGAAGTGAATTTCTCCCTTAATGTTCTAGTATTAAATACCTGAGAATGTAAAACAATAAGGCAAACAAACAATGTTTCTTTATTACCCTACTGCTGCAGTATTCAGCTCAAAGAAAAGAATCTGAAAACTCTAAGCTGTCTTAAAACGTTCACCTAGTTATCATAGAGGACTATCTATCTGCCCAATTTTGAGCTACCTCTTAGGCACTTAGACTTTCCGTCATGATCTGCAGGCGGCGCCTCTATAGTTGCTTTTTTGGTTGTTTTATCTTGGCTTTTTTTGTGGGCTTTTGGTTTTTTTGCTTGGTTACTATTTTTTGAAAGTTTGAGTCACTAAATACCACAATAGCATTCTGAGAAGGTTGAGGGTTATTGCATAATAAAACTCATTCATCATCCACTTAAAAGTACAAATCATTCCCATACACTCTGAACATCCTTTCAAATAACACTAAACAAACAAACAAAAATACAGAAAGCCACAGTTATTAATTGTATATGCCAGACACAGTGTATGTTTCTTGGAATTAGATGTTTGCAATCTCTTACTCATAACTGTGTGGGCTTGGAAGGGGTCAGTTGCCCCACAGTTGTACACAACAGAATAGCAATGATGTGTTACATAGATACATAGCAGCATTCTATTAGAAGAAAAACAAAATCCTCAAGACTTATATTATCTTCTAGGTGTAGTCAAGGTCTCAAGAACTTCAAGCATATTACCAAGTTGCCGCAGAATGGTAAGGTTCATCTCACTTAGCTTATGTGATGCTCAACATTTACAATTCAAACTGTTGTAAAATAGCCTCTGGTACATCATAATCTCTATAGATTAGTATGAAAGCAGAATATTGAGTTGAATCAAGTGCTTTAAAACTAAATATAAATCTTTACATCACTGGCATCTCATCCATCCATGCCCAAACACTATTTCTGCCAAAAAATTTCTTCACGCGAACATCAGAAGCTACAGTAGCATCTCACCTGAAAGTTTTGTTATGTAAGGCTTTTTTTAAATTAGTGAAAACAGACACCCCAGGCAGTGTCTGATTATGTTACCATTATTATTTATTTACATGAATCTAAGAAGTATTTTCTACAGCATGGTGACACAACCAGCAACATAAGATATATTTCTTTTATGCAAAAATGGCTCAAATCCCAACCACCATCACAAGGTGCTACAGGGCCATAGGATATCTTCAAGCAATTTCTCTTATTTGAAAAAAAATTCTTGACACTGAAGTTTTAGTGTTAAGGTAATGATAACATTTCCTCCAATATTTAATACATTCAAAGGATTTCTTTCAAAAAAATAAACTGCAGAACCCTTTATTTATTTTTTTCTTCCTGTCGATCACGGGTAAAAATGCATAGCTCTACCATAATATAACATTTATATTTGCATTACGCTAGTTATCCACTAAAATCTCTGCTATGGAAATATCAGGGTACAATTATGATAGTTATCTTTATGCTATAACCCAGACACGCACTTAAGATGATGTTCAATTTTATGCTTATTAGTTGTCTCATTGAAACAATGTCATTGAATTCTATTATCTACCTACTTTGTTTTCTTACCTTCTTTTTAGTTTCTTCTGTTTTACTATCAGGGGTAAAATAAGTAGATTACTGAAATATGCTTTCAAAGAAATGCCTTTTACTATGCCTTGTTGTACATGCGATAAATTGAAGCATTGCTTTCTAAACTAGACTATAACTTACTGTATTTACTATATACTGCTGCTTTTCCTGCAGCATTCTGCTTAATACCATATTGTCAATTGATGCAATATGAGACTAACACCCATAGTTTTATTTAATGGTTTTTGGCTGCAGAATGCATGCAACTCAATGTTATGTCATGAAAGCTATGTGTATCATTGCAGTTGTGGATAGATGGACAGAACCATCCCTCCAAGTGAAAACAGAATTTACTTCGAATGCTAGTAAAAAATACTTCCATATTGATATAAGAACATATTTCTCCTTTTTTCAGATCATCTCTCAAAAGAAGAGAATAAACACTGCATTGTTACAAGCTAGCAGCACCCACAGATACCCTCCAAATGGCTCCACAGAGAGACTAAGCTTCCTGCAGGAGCATCTGGATAGCTGCCGAAAGGCCATCTGTGTTTTACCATGAAGAGGATTATAAAACTATTTGCAAGAACAACGTCGTGTGATTTTTTTTTTTCCTCTACCCCCAAAAGTAAGCTCATTCTTTAAAGCAGTATCTGGAAAATGGGCCTATAATAATGGGACCTGGATTTAGGCATTTCTTGGTATTAAAACAAATGTGCATGAATAAACCTGGTGCACTGCTCTTCAAATTTTATTTCTTTTTTATTTCATTTCTCCTTTCCCTCCTCTGGCTTGCATATGGAAATCACATCTTCTGCTTATGAGTTTTTCCAGTGCCACTTTCTCTGTTATTTACTAAAAATAAAACAGCCCATAATTATTTGGACCCACTACAGTAAATAGTTTTTGAGAGTAAAGAAGCCTCTACAGCTCTTTTAAGTAATTGGAGTCTGACAGCACATCACACCGCAGGAGATGTTCCTCTCAGAAGGTTAGGTATTTAACTATGATGGAGCTTGATATAATAGGAGGGCTGACAGAGACTTAACTAAGAGCCAGGACAAAATATTGGCTGACAACTGGAAAAAACAAAGCATCTCGGAAGATATGCTGATCATATAGCATCAATTTACAATGGACTAGACATCCACCTAAAAACAGAGTACAAAGAAATGTTTTCTTTGCCTTAGAGAGTGATTCCAGACTTGGCGGAGGGAATAAAGTAGGAGGGAAGACCTCCCTTGGAGGAAGAAACTGTGACTGTTTTGTTTCCACAATATCTTGTTTTGGCAATAAAAACTATTCTATGAAAGAAAAACAAAACAAAACAAAAGGGTTTTTTCCTTATGACAAAGAGGTAAGGATCTAAAAGAGTCAAGTTTTGCATGCAATTCAGAACACTTCTGAATAAAAATGAAGGCCAGAAAAAAACCAAACACACACCAACTTAACCTTGTTTAAGTCTGAGATTCCTACTTCTTTATTTGTTTTTAGTAAAATTGAGAAGAAAAAAGCTAACAAAAAAAGTAATCTAAAATCAGAGTCCATAAAGAGGCAAATCCAAATCAGTATATTAACATAAAATAATTTTTACATTGTAATAAAGATTTGCCAAAGACACTGCCAGCTCTACTCCTGCAGAAAGAAACAAACAAAAGCCATAAAGAATAATTTTTTTTTCCCGTGCACCAAAACTGTATTGGGTTTTTGAGACAGTAATTCCTCATTGACTAAAAGAACAATTTTATTCATAAAATTTACAAGAAAAAAAACAAATGAAGTAATACATATGGATAATTTTGGTCTAGCAAAGATGATAATTCCATATATATTGAAGTGTATTTCTCATTCATTATAGATAAAAATGAAGGAAATGTTGGTAAAGAGGAAGGAAAAATCACTATTGAATTAATGACACCCTGTAAGGGAAGAAAAAAAACCATGCATGACTAAAATAATGCATTTGGATTAAGGCTACTTTGATAAACTGTGCTGTTGTGGTAGATCTAGAATATAGTGCATTGGAGTAAGGACTGAATAAGGACAGGTTTTTGCACAGAGGAATACTGCTGAGTCCTGCATCACAAGAGGAACTTCTGCAGCTCTTCTAGATGCATGCCCAACAAAGCTCAGCTGGGAAACATTCTGCCAAAAAGAAGTGTGAAGAAATGACATCTTGCCTTGGTAAGCAGGAGATGAGCACTTCCTGTAAGGTTTTCCAGAATAATCCTAAATCAAGCTGTTGCAAATTAGTTCATCCTAAGTAGAAAAGAAATCAGAAGTAAGCTTCATTGACTTTGACATGAAAAGGGAAGGCTAAGTTGTTACTCAAGCTATCAATTTACCCTGATCAGGTAGTTGAGGTACATGAATTTCCAGGAGGGTTGGATGTTGTTTAGGGAAAGCTACTACAATTACAAGGAATCTGTAAAGTGGGCAAGAACTGAGGAAGGAAAAAAGATGTAAAAAGTGGCAAGGGGGAGGATTTTCTTAGAAAAGATGCAGCAAATCAACCATCTCTAGAAAAATACTGGGAACAAACTGAGAACTCACACAGAACAAAATATAACAGGCTTAGTGATGGACAAAGCTGCCTTGGAGATCAAAACTTGTAAGATTAAAGCAAGAACAGCAAGAATCTGTGTCAGACTTTGCAAAGTACAAGTATCAAGAGGAAACTGAGGAGCACAGATATTGTCTAGTAGCATGTGAACCAGAGGGACTAGAAAATAGCTAGCCCAGAAGACTATAAAAGCTACATACAAAATGGCATGTATAGTAGCAAGGATGCTTGAGTAATCTATTACAATGCATAGAGTACTCTGGAATTAGAAATCTGCACATGTAGTAACTTTGGCAAGACAGGAAATGCTTTGCACAACTGCAGTTTTAATAACACATAAAACTCTGGCCTGAGCTCTGGAAGAAAAAGGGTCAAGTACAGTCAAATTTATAAGAAATAGATTGATCCAAACTGACTCAGTACACTTTCTCTTACAATATACCTAGCTAGGTAAGGAACCTAGAAGGAACAGAGAAGAAAGGGATCCTCTATTTGGATTTAGTAAAGCATCTTAACTTGTTGCCACCTGAAAGTTACTGGTTAAAAGTTTAACAGAAGAATGAGACGAAGATTGTGCCCCCTGTAATGTTAAGGGAAGAATTGTTGGCTGGAGAATTTAGTGCTACTGTTCCTCACAGAGCATTCCAAGGACATATTTTCCTGAGATCATTAATAACATATTATCCAAAAGCATGCTGGCATGTAGAAATGGCATCTCCAAGGAGGCTACAGGAAGATGCGGATGATCTTAATGAAAAGAATAAAAGAAATTGCATAAAACAAAAGTGAAAGATTATGCTTCTGGGAACCACAAAATTTGGTCATCAGTACAAAACAATAAAGACAAGTATGTGCATACCATTAAATCACAGGAAATTATGAAGGGCATTATGAACCACAAGTGTGACGTGTCTGAGAAGGAATTGAATGCAATTCTAGGATCCATTGAGAGATAAATCATGGCCAGCTATGCACAAGAAGGTGAAATGCTGAAGGAAAGGCTATGACAATTTTATGTGAAGAGGAGAAATAAGCTGATTTGTTCAAGTTTCTGAAAAGTTAACAAGGGATGTTACGGCCTTCTGTAAACAGAAAGAGAAAAAAGTCAGAAGCATAAAGCCAGGACAACATTGAGTTAAGAACAAAAGATGTAATGAGTAAATTCAAACCAGAAATTAAAAGAAGGTATATAACCACTACATAATAAGGTTTGAACAGCTTCCCAAGGAGGCAAATCAGATCTGTTACTAAGGCATCGTCTTTAAATGAAATTTAAAAATAAATTGAAGTTTACTGGACTTTACTCTGCTTCCTCAGGCTTTATTTCATCTTTTTTTTCTGCTGGAGTACAAATTGAGATACAAACTATAATTGATATAATTTCTGTTTTTTACTTGCTTGTTTTGGAAAGGCCAGATTATTTCAGTGTAGGTAAGGCATTGAATTTTTGGAGATTTTATCTTAACCCAAGCTACATGCATTGTGGATGAAACGTTCTGATTTTGACTCCATCAGTTTCATAGCACACACATGGAAATCTATCATACACAGTACAAATTGCATTAAGCAATTACACAGCTTGAAGTATCCAAAATTATAGCCTTTCCTGGCATAGAGAGACTGTAAGGAATTCTAGCTCTTAGAATTATGTGAAGTATTTAGCTTTTCCTCTTTCCTCCACAGATGGGAAAAGTGAAATCTTGTAGCCTGACCACATCCATGTTTCATTCCCTCGGATCCCAAGACCCTAGAGTACAGCTAATCCCACTCTCTGCTAACCTCAATTTTTTCTCTCCACTCATATAAAATTTGAAAGATTTTTTTTTTCCTGGTTCAACTGAACATCAACATTAGTGCAATGGAACTAATAATTGTTCAGGAGATGAAATAAGAAATTCTGGCTTCTATGATTATATTCCACAATTTTAATTTTTTTTTTTGAAACAAGGTTTTAACCATCAACCTTCTTGAACATGCTTCTGTACAGAGTGAAGGAAATTACCTAAAGATCTATTGGTTACTTTGCAAGTTATTTTACTGCATGATCTCTTTTACCATTCTTACTCGATGCCAATTTAATCTTTGAGATAGAAAATCAAGAGCAACATTTTCATAATGCAGATCAATTCTGCATTGTGTGAAGGGATTTTTGTTGCTGTTGTAAGGGAGACCATAATAGAAGGCCTCAGGTCAGTGGAACCTGAATTAACTGTTTCTGCATATAGTAAGTCCTTATATATTTTATGCAGTGCATTCAGCATGCAGAAAGCACGTATGAACTTTTCAGAGAGCCTTTCATATTCAAATCAGGTAAACATCAAGCTATATACATTTGTGAATACAGCAGTAATTACCATGCTCTTAGGACATGTTGAAATGGCATTATCATTTGTCAGCAGGATACCATTGGCTGCTGTCATTGACAATTTACATTTTGTATCAACGTCAAATAGTCTGCTTATTGGTTTGCCAATGACCACCCAAAATCAATGATTTTAAATACCTTAGGATATAGAATATTACCTTATAGCTTTGGTAGATAGACAAGATGGGCCTCAGAAAGCAGTGTGTATACAATAAAGTATTAATTCAAAATTATGAACCAGTTATTAGAAGTAGATTGCACCCACAACAGGAAAAGAAATGATCAACATAAAACCAAAGAGAAATAATGATATAGCACTAGTTAACCAAAGAATATTAGAAGGAAAGATCGGCACAGTCAGTTCCACTCCTTTACTACTACAAGACTCGTAATAGACAAGAAAATATCTTACAGAACCCTGAACAGTTACTAAGTTTGGTTTATTATTCACAGTTTATCTTGTCTGAGGTAGTAGGTATCCTGCCTTCTATGGAAGACAAACCTAGAAAAAAAATATGATAATGAAGAAAAGAGTTTAATAGAACAATGTCATGATTTAATAAAGCATGGGCAATAGCAAGTTTTCCACCTATATATTGTCCAGACTCCACCTGTCTTAATGGCCACACACTAAACACTACATCAGGCACAAACATACTGAAGTAAAGACTACAAGTATTTTAGTTTCCAACTTCATCCACTTTCAAGCAAATCTTCATAAATTCCTCTTCAGTAATTTTTTTTCCCTTCAGGACTTTGAAAAGCACATACTACATCTGCTCAAAAAGAAACAATTAGAGTTTTTAGAATCTTAGAGCAGATAAGTTATATTTGAGGTGCTGCAGGAACAGCAGGGAAAAAGAGATATTTGCAGGCAGAACTTCCTCATCGCTTTTCAAAGCAGTATGACACTGGTATTGGAAATAAACCTGAAAAAGTCAATCCCCCCCTCCCCATTTGCTCACTCATGCAACACAGACACCTTTCTTTCAGAACCAGTCTACAGATATGAGTAGAATTTAGAACTAGGAATACATCTAGAGCCGGTTTAGGGAATGGTAAGGTTTTCCGTTAGTATGATTTAAACTATACACTGTCAAAAATAAAAGATGCTACGACTTCTAGTGTTAAAAACCTGTTTGTGGGAGTGAGAAACCTTGGAGAATGTCATTTATAGACTTTGATGAGACTATCACAGGGATGGATGTGACTTCATCCAAATGGTGTAACTCTCTGTAGTCCCTCCAGTGGGTATATTATAAGTGGTTGCCATTCAAAACTAATATATATATTTTTTGCATGCATAGTCTGTTACTTTGGAAGTGTGTCTACTGTGTGCATATATAACAAAATAAATGATAAAAAAGAAGCAAATACTATTGATATAAGATTCCCTACACGTGTTTATTCTGGCTGACATTAAGGATTTCCAAAGAGAACAACCTGGAAATGTCAATAGTATTTTGCAATAAATGCTTTGCATCAGGTTTCCCCAAGCTATTGTTAAGCCTTAGATCTGCAACAAAAGGCAGAACTCTAGTTGCAAATTAGATTCTTCCCATTTTAAGCTACTCCAGAAAGAAGAGAAAACAAGCAGGTCTTCCTTTATGGTACCATGTCACATGTGGGAAAGATTAAAATCTACATGTACCTAGAAGTCCTTAACTGCTGGAATCCTCTTTACAGGATAGACCACCAGCTATTTGATTTTATTACCCTCTACAGAATAAGTTACCAGCTAGACAATTTTTCATCCCATAGTCTTCAAAATCTCAGCCTGAAATAAGGACTTTGAGGCTGATTTGTGGTGGTTAAATATACATATCTTATTCCTTGTCATCTGAATAGTGTGTTGCTGCCTAAATTAAGTCTGAGCCACATAACAAACTGTTTTTCATACAAGCTGAAAGTTCTAAAAGAAAGCTAACACTGGTAGAATTGCCATGGCATGATCTGCAGGAAAACTGCTATTTATTTCACTATAATATAAATGCCTTGTATAGCTAGGGCTCAGATTCTTCATCCGTATGTATGTATACATGTGTGTAGGGAACAAAAAGCTAATGAAGGATGTATCTAACGCCAAAGAAGGACTATACAGATTGCAGTAATAAAGCTTCTTAGTTCAGGGGTAAATGTAGAATGGATAATTTCTTAGTGGCCTTCATTAGTAACTATCAATTTACAGTAACTTTGAGAATTCATATTCCAAAGCAAGTTGCCAGTGTGTGCCAACCTACTCCAAAGACATCATTTGCTTTATAGCAAAAAGCAAATCCCACAGGTTTTTGATATCTTGTGCTATATAGAATTTTATATTGGGGAAGCAACATCTGAGGACGAATGTACTTTTATTATGCCTTTATCCAAAGTCAGATTAAGGGAAGGCAAAAACTAGGTCTAATAAACAGTACACAGTGCAGAGGACAAAAAGCAAGTCAAGCTGCAGTTGGAGAAGTTCTGATTGGACAGAAGGAAAAAGCATTTCACTGTGACACTGTGATGTCAGAGCAAGTGCCCAGACCATAAAACTTTAGCAACATTGGATATGTTTTTCTTCTTTTTGCAGATATGCAGGGTTTATTCTCTTCCTTATATTCCATTTTTCTTCCACTGTATTTTCTTCCTTATCAGCACTGAAGAACATTAATACTTCGGTCTTGAGTGACTGAATCAAATTTTCAGACTTTTAATCAATTTAAAAAACTTTCTGCTGAAGTGTTTTACTGTGCTAGTGGGTTATGCATTTGAAGAATGAATGCTTTGGTCTGTTCTAATGGAAGGTTTAACAATTTTAAGACTCCAAGACCATACTAGTTCACATCAAACAACCTTCTTGCCCAGCATCCCATCTCCAACAATGATGCATGGGATCTTCCGCAGAAGATCTCCTGGGAAGAGATGAAGAACAAAGCAAACACACAGTGCGAGAAACCAGAAAAGCAAATAGCTTATATTCCAGAATACTCTCCCAGCTTCTAACAAGTTGTCCCCTGGATCTTATCAGCAAAAGCAAATGACTTTATGTTCAGGTATATTTTTCTTCTATGAAAATGAAATTCATCTTATTATTACACAGCACTCCTACACAGACTAGTCTGTATGAACGTATCAACTCTAGTTCTGGGTTTCTTTTCTCACGAAAGTTCCCTTAACTTCAGCATTCAGGCCTTTGCACACCTTTGTAGTGTGCTTTTCAAAGAACATGGAAAGACTTACTAGAATAGTGATCAAAGACAGTCAAAAACACAGAACAAGAAGATGTTTTAGTAAGTAAAAAATGTTTAAAAACACTGAGTTCTGATGGATATTTGTGATGTTTTGGGGGAAGAGTGCAGCATTATGGCAAAAAGAATATACCCTGTCTTATTACTAGGTTTTGGCTCTTTTGAATCACTACCTTCCTTTCCTCTGTACTGCTGAAGACCTATCATATTGGACAAAAATGGCACAACCCTAATGTATTGAAAGCTTTAGTCATAGCTCAGAGGGAGTTTCAGTCAAAGACCCAAATCCTTATTGGTGCATAGATATGAATATACAAAGCAATGAAAAAGACAGAGCCACAAGTTGAGCTACATGACTTTGGGCTATGGAAAGAACCTCAGACATTTTTTCCACACAAAAAAAATCTTTCTTTTAATGATCCAGACCCTGATTTGGATAGGGACTCTCGTTTAGAGCTCTGTATTATATGCAACATTCTAGTGACAAGCAGACTGACAGTTATAGTTAAAATCAGAAGTGACTGAATTTCCTGTTGAAAACAGAAAACTCTGCTCCTCAGAAGTCAATGTCATTCACAAATACAGAATAACCGCAACAAAACTTTCACTGGGAAGAGCTTCAGACTGAATTCAGACAGGGCAAGAGCTTGCGTCTCAGCCCTTTACAAGCACAGTGAGCAACCTAATTTTGTCATACTAGTCTCTGAAAGAGGTAGCATAGGCAGTTAAAGCAGAAATGTTTTATTTATGCTTCCAACAATTTTCTTAAACCTTTGAAATGAACTTAGGGAAACTCTCCGATTCAAACAAGAAATGTTATCAATGTGTTCAGTGGAATTCACAGTTAATTGATGACTGATTTAAGAAGCCATACTTTTCTATTCAAGAAACAAAGAACAGGAGGGGTAAACCCACCCAATCCCACAACCCAAATAAGCTCTTGCATCAGGCTTTGTAATATCAGTGTATTTTACACAATACTTACAGAATTATATGTATACATTTTTTCAGCTAAAAATTACTCAAGCTTAAACTTTACACAAGCTATCATGATACAATCTTTATTAACCACCTCAAATGTGGGAGCAGGTGCAGCATAAAACAAGGAGTTTGTTGTTTGGGTTTTTTTAATTAGAAAACTATACACAAGCACCATGAAATTATGTAGGTAGGTGCTATTTTGAATTCAAAGGAACCAAATAGGAGGAAAGAGTATCTTGAAAGACTCAGTTCATCTGGTATTAATAAAATGCCATCTGCCATTTTGTGGTGCATATATAAACAGTAACAGATAGATGCCAAAGTAATTAAGAATTTCTAACTGCAGCTAGGTCGGAGATAATTTCATTGGAGGGATAAATGAGGAAGTCTCTTTGCCAACTGACAAAGGTAATGATTCATGATTAATGAAATCTTTTCTCTTCCACAGGCCTTTCCTTTAAACACGCTTCATTGTTATCAATGGAGTGAAGGAAATTCTACTTTTGGAAAGGAGCAGAGCAAAGAACACAATCCACCCTCCAATGAATTGGATTCAATTCTTACTGAAAATCAGAGTGTGTAGAGATTAGAGAACCAGTACTGCCTCCACAGAATTCTAACACCATGTATTTTTTCCAAATGTTATTAGCAAAGCTAAATCTGAATGGAGCAAATTGAAAATGAACATTTAAAAGGTTCTGTGAAGGGCAGTTTTACATTTGATGGAGAACTTCAGGGTTGGGGAGGAATAATCCTTCAACCTTGATATGTATGAATTCTGTCCATTCCATTTTCCTGAATCAAAACAATAATGCAGCAATAAACAATTCTAAAGATTCAGAGTGTACTTTCAACTCTCAGTGTTGTTTCCTAGATTAGTAACCTCTATCCCATCCTTTTCCTCTTAAGCACGTTTACCTAAGCAACTTTTACAGATGTTTGTCTGCTCTGTACTTAAAGCCTTTGAAGCAATGCTCTGTCTGCACTTAAACAACTTGCAGAACTTAGATTATTTATTATTTGAATTTGCACCTTCCAACTCAAATTGTGGTAAGAAATACTCAGTGGGAGATTCCAGTCTTTCAGCATGAATGTAGTGTTAGAAGCAGTTCTTACTTATTCTTCTTAGCTGGAGATGAAGTTGTTTCCCCCTCCACCCCCCAGTCTCATGTATAAGGAAGAGTCAATGACATAATCAAAGAACTTGCTATAGTTCACAGTGGGTTTTCAAGGTAATTCAGTGTCAGCTAATGCAACTTCTTTTAAGGTCAAGGGAAGTTTATTACCAGGTGCAGTAGGTGCCCATTAGAGCTTGAGCTATCCTACCACCTCTCCTTTGAGATGTTAGTCCTGAGAATCCAGATTCTAGGCTTGCCAGAACTATGTTCTTCAACTCAAATGCAACTAACTTGGCAGTATGTCATCACAAAGTGAGAGATAGCAGTTTTGTAACTTTGAACATGCTCTTTTAGGTCAGAAGAAAACATTAAAAAAAATTGATATTGGTAAAAGTGACACTCATTAAAGATTCCCATCACCCCTTTTAATTAACTTTTTGCAACCATCATAGCAAAATATTTAGCAATAATCACATTGAAGGCAAAAAACCATGAAAAACATACAGTTTTCTCAATTTTACGGAGGAGCTACATGAGAAGATACAGATGAATCTTGGTTGCAGAGGACATTTATCCCTTAAAACCAGAATTTCCTCCCTTTTATGTTTCTTACATAGCAAAGGGATTTGCCCTTCCATAGATCCTAATCTCTAATAGAACAGGAAAATGGATGTGGTCACAAAAAGAAATGGTATTCAAGAAAAGGAAGATGAATAGATAATTAATGAAGCAGGATCACAAATTGATTAAAAATTGGGTTAGTGTTTGTAAGAACCTAGATGACTTGAGATTGACATAGTACATACAAGAACTTGATTACTGAACAATTATGTTCTAAATTAAACTCCATATTATTCACTTTACTTGCACTGCAATGTGAGACAAACTGCTAGAGATAAACTTAAGTCAAAAAATTGAGAAGTGTCTATCAGACACTCAAAAATCTGGAAAGGAAAGAGAAATTGAGTCCTTGCAGAGTTTTATACCTTCTGGGAAGGTAACATTACACAAAACTCTGTCTAGTTTAAGCTATTTGGTTTGTGGCCAAAATTTGGACTTGCAAAAATAGTTCAGATTTTGCTGCCAAAACACCAAAGCATTAGACACCAGCATTAGCAGGCATGTGTTCATATGTTGACATGTTCAAGTGTCAACATGAACTGAAACCAGCAGAAATTACTCCTAACAGATGCAACATTACAAGGGAGATTAAAAGACTTCCATCATAAGGGAGATCAGATACATCAAAAAGTATATCAATAACTCAATAATATAAAAAAGAAATAACTTCAAGCTTATTATAAATGTTTATTTTTTTGCAATTACTACATAATTAAAAGCAGAGTTGTGCAGCTCTCCAAATACAAAATTGCTATTGACCTGATTGTTAGTTTTTCGTGAGCAATATGAATCTTAAAGTGAAAAGATTATAAACAGATATGTTCAATAAACATTAGAGATACTTGTACATCAAGTTAGTTTTCCATGTGCCTCTAATTATTCCAGACCACACAGCCAGAACACCAAGAGCAATCAGGTCAACTACCAGAGCATGTACCTTGCAAGGTTATTTTGAGAAATGAATCTTTTCATCATCATCTTAAGAAATAAGTAAATTGGCATTATTCTTGTCCCATGAAAATTTCTTATGAAAGTTTAGTTGTTAGGTTAGAACACTCCACCTGAGGTTTCAGTATGTACACTGGAAATGGCATACAGCAAAATTCATCTTATCCATACTCGTAGTTTGAATGAGCATCTCATGATTTTACTTCAATAATCAGATTAAGAGTTCTGTAAAGATTGTTTGCTTCATAATCTAATATTAATGGGGTTTTTTGGATTAAATAGAAACTCAGAAGCCAGAAGATATAAAACTAAAAGAATTCTATGCTCAAGAGCAAGCTGAAATCTAATTACACTGAGTGACAATGCAAATTTTAGTCTTTAAGGTTATATTCAAAATTAGTGGTACTTACAGGACAATTATTTTTGTTAAGATCAAATTTAACTGTCCAAACCAAAATATAAAAGTAATGCAAAACAACATGCATCTCAGAAAAGCAAGAAATGCTCCATTTCCTTCTATTTGACCTTCGTATAATCAACTGGACATTTAACGATAAACTTGTACACCTTGTAAATCATCTGTGAACAGAACTTCTAATCTATAAGCCTAACTAAAATAAATGAAGAATTACAACTGACAGTGAAACATGTAGCTCTGTAAACATCTTTTTTGAAAAACATATCAACACCTTTGTAATTAATACTGCATCCTGACCTTGGTGGTCTGGTTTTGTCTATTATCAATTGCTAGGAGACAGAGGGAAATTAAGCATCTCTCCAGATATGTCCATCTACTAAGATGCAGTGTCATCATCTATATCTTCTGAGTAACTATACAGTTATTGGGGTGATGACCCATATGAAAATGCAATGTACTAAAAGAAATACGAAGAAACAGAGAACATACTGTTAATTGATAAACAACTACTCATAGCTGAAAATGTACCACCTGAATGGCAGGTATTTGCTTCAGATTAAAGCGTGGAGTTTCAGTGCCACTAAATTATAATAGGTTTGTTCTATATTCAAAATAATATTCAATATCAAGGCATAGAAACTACTCTGAAGAGCTTAATTTATGGAATTGTTCCAACACAGCTGTTCATTCCAAGGAGTCTTGAAACTGTTAACACTTATCTAAACAGGAAAACACCATGAAATAAAACTTTATTTACAAACTCACACTGCTGCAAAACTGAACCCTCCTTAAACAATTGGGTTTTGGCACTATTTCTCTTGAATATTTGGCAGATGTTGTTACAGTAACGTGCAGCTCTGCAATTATTGTTCCTCCCCATTTCAGTAAAAAGGGCCCAGAACTTCAAAGGCTAATGATTGCAAATGGTCTGTGAACCTCTGCCTACAAGAGACCTAAAGGAATAAATACCCAGTCCAAGTCTTTATCATCCCAGTTTAGATTACACTCATACAAATCTTGACCATGATTCAAGGCCACAGAACATTAAAGTACAGATATTCATCTTGAAACACTCTAAGATTAATTGAGAAGTGGCTGTTTATTTAGTCTTGTGCAGTCTTTTTGCCAATCTTAGCACAAATATGCTGGCAATATGGCTAAAATGGAGTAATTCAAAAGAGACAGGAGGCAAGGCACAAGAGACTTGGAAAATTATAACAGAGTTGTCCTCTCATTTACGCTTCAGTCATGTAGAAAATAAAATCCAAGAGGTGGTCTCAACAGCCATACAGTCTTCCTTCCCCCATATTTTAATTTCTGAAGGCAGAGGACAAACATGTCATCCTTCTTTCTGCCTATTCTATTCTCATGTAAATGACATGGAGTGCTTTCCTCCTAATTACCCACCTTCTAAGCAAAGCTGT
>WAAB01023639.1:0-26830 GCA_013389865.1 Piaya cayana | reverse complement strand
TTTTAGCTATATAGCTAGGAACCACAATCCATCACAGCATGCGTACCATGATTATGGAAAAGCCTTTATAAAGACAAGCAAATCCAAATACAGTTAATAAACTGAAGAGTATACCTTTGAAAGAACTTTGTAAGAGAGGATGAAAACTAGAGACACCCTCCCCTTTAACAGAACTTCAGAGATCACAGAAAAGCCCCCATCTCAGACTGTAATGTACCTTGGCCAAGTTAAATCCAAGCTGTCCCTCATCACTTGGAAGACCAGTTCTGACCAGTAGCTACTTACAGGGTTTGTGTCTGTCTTTTGCTTTGGTCATGTTACATAGGTTATCCCTCCTAGGACAGGACACAGTTACTACCTGGGCTAAATACAGTTCTTTCCAGTGCCTCATACCTTCAATAATAATAATAATAATTAAAAAAACCCAAAACCCAGAAGCATTAGTTAGAATCTAATATTCAAGAGTATTTTAGGCTTTGATATGCTCATGTGGGAAAGATTTTAAAAGGTAATTCTTTTCCCTTTAGCCTGTTCCTGAAGTCACATGAGATTTGATTGAATTAACTTAAGAGGGAGCTGAATAATACATTTATCTATGACAGAAATATCTCTATGACAGAAGGAAGGTTAAGTGAGTACCTCCACTGCAGAATGAAATACCGATTGTTATTGCAGGCAGGTCTACTTTGATTCTAGGTCGTTCAAATTTATGTTGTCTTTGTGTCATGGTTTAACGCCACCTGGCACCTATGTGGCCACCCAGCCAATTACTTACTCCTTTGTAGTGGGATGGCAGAGAGAATCAGAAGAGTAAAACAGAAAACTGGTGGGTTGAGATAAAGACTTTTTAATAGGTAAAGCAAAAGCCATGCCCACAAGCAAAGCTAAAGCAGAAATCATTCCCTACTTCCCTACAGCAGGCAGGTGTTCAGCCATCTCTAGGAAAGCAGGGTTCTGTTACAAGTAATGGTGACTTGGGAAGATAAAATGTCATAACTCTGAACATCCACTGCCTCCTTCTTCTTTCCCCAGCTTTATATGCTGAGCACGATGCCTTGTAGCGTGGAATATTGCTTTGGTTAGTTGGGGTCAACTGTCCTGGCTGGGCTCCCTCTTGACTTCTTGTGCACCCCCAGCCCACTCGCTGGTGAAGTAGGGTGAAGAATAGAATAGTCCTTGATTCTGTGTAAGCACTGCTCAGCAACAACTAAAACATCCCTGCATTAACAACGCAGTCCAGCACAAATCCAAAACGTAGCCCCATACTACCAACTATGAAGAAGATTAACTCAAACCAATCATAAACAAAACAAGTACACCTGGACTACTCAAACTCCTTCATCACAAATTGAATATTTGTGTATTCAGCTAATGGCTAACTACAGCAAAACCTACACATTAGAGTATATGGGTGGAAAGTTGATTAATTATTTTGGATAAAATGAAGGTACTATTTTCCTATGACATGCACAACAGATACACAATTCTCACACATAGCTAATGAGAAAGTTTATCTTAAAATTTTAGCTATCATTTTATTGAGCAATAGTACAAATGAAATTGATTATAGATTACTTAGAAAAAAAGTGTTAAAATAATCCGCAATCACCTTTTTCTCAAAATTTTGTAATATTGCAATATAAAAGTGTTTAAATAATGTGTAGTTCTTCAAAAAATGCACATAGGGATTTTCTTTCATAGGAATCCACTTATTATCAACTTCCCAAATCCACTGTTTCACAGGTTATGGAGAAGTGCAGCATTATCCATGATGTATACTCAAACAGGAAGAGATAATAATTAGAAAAAAATAGTTAAAGTAAATGTCTCAGGGATAGCTCAATGCAAAATTAACTCAGAATATTCATACGAGTGTGGAAGTCCACATCAGTATGCAGCACCAGCCCACAGTGAATACACATACATTCCCTGGGCTCAGAATATCAGCAAGTATAACTTAATCTACTGCCTTACCAAAATAAGCTGCACTCATATTGTTTCTGTGTTCAATTAACACTAGGGAAAATGCTGCACTAGCTGAAGTAAACTGTCACTATGAATACAAGTTGGATTGTTGGTTTTTTGTTTTTTGTTTTTTTTCCTCTCCATGTAAAAAGCCAAAGAATACACAATTTGATGGTCATTCAGGGACCACAAGAAAATAAATGACAGGAACCTCAAAAAGCTTCTTAGGCAGGAAAATGACTAAAATGGAAGCATGATTGGAGAGATAGTCATTGATATCTATTCTACATAGATAAAAGTTGAGAGATAATAGTTTATACTCAAACCCACAGCTTAACTCAAAAGACCTTGAAAGGTGATTTCTTCTCCCTACACCTCTGTTTCCTCATTTGCATAAACAAACAAGGATGTCAAATCCACCTTGCACTGTACTTTAAGATCAAGGTATTGCTGGAAATAAATTTCCTGCCTGTATCCTGGTGACATAATTCAGTTAGAACAAAATTGCCTCACAGAAGCAACTACCTTTACAGACAATATTTACACTAACAAGATGATTCATTTTTCTTGAAAGAGGCGAGGAACAGACTTAAAACCCCTGGAAGGGCATATTTCTGGAGATTATAATGCCGAGCTGCAACCCAGTCCCAGATAAAGACCTGGTTATCATTTACCTTCCTCTCATGGTTTTGGCATTGGCTTTCTATTAAGAAGAAAGGGCAAAAAAAACCCCAAACCTTCACTGAAATTATATGGAGTTATGAAATTATTATAGTTATGAAATTATTATTATATGAAATCATACGGAGAACAGACTTGTTCTTAATTTCTGCTGCTCCTGACCAGTATGCTTTTTAAATTAGATGACTAAACTGATTGTTCATCTCCTGAAGTATTGTATGAGTAAACCCCAAAATAGCAGCTGGACAGTATGAACTCTAGTCACATGTTTAGAAAAGGAGGGTTTCTAGAAATGTTATGGAAAAGTTCATTTATGGTCACTTTAAATACATGTCATCATCTGGACCATCAGCATTTTCCTTTGTCTTTTTAAATGTAAGATAGGCAGAAATAACCTTATTTGCATAATTAAAATTATACATAGTAACAAGATTCCATCTTATAGATATAACAGCTTCCCCAAACACAAAGGGAAATAACAGGACTATAAATTTAAGCCTTAAAAGAAAAACATTTCACAAAATAACAGTTAATATGTTGCTATATGTACTATGCAATTTAGCAACAAAACAAAATGCTATATAAGCACAAATATTTTATTTATTCTGCAAGCTAACAGCTCAGACATCCATTGTTGTATTGAAATCTTCTAACAGAGTATAATTTGCTGTTTTATTAAAAAAATATGCCCCACAATCTACATTTTTCTGTCTCTAATCAAAGTTGAAATTTATAAAGATGCATCAGTATGTTTGAATTCACCTAAAGTCCTCACCAAATAAGAGAGTACAGCTTCCCAAATTCAAATGAGTACACAGGCTCAACATTCCCATACAGTTTTGTAGGGTTCCCAAAACCTCCGCTTGCTTTCTTTGGTCCAAAAGGGGATCATAAATTGAAGTAGAATTTCTATGATACTATTGTCTCAGTCATTTTCCAAAATCCAATCCATTAAAGATATTTGACTGTAAACAATTTTCTTATTAAAATAAAAATTCATCTAGCAATCAGTACGTTTTGTAGCAACCAGAATACATGTTTAATGCAGAGAATTACTGCACACTAGAGGCTGTTTTCAGGAAGTTTCAGATTTGAATAATCATGATATTAATTCCTTGTTATAGATTCTAACTCCTATTTTGTTTTATCCTAAGATGAAACAGGTATCCAAATATGATATCTCTCTGCTCATAGACTGTCAAAACACAGAAAGAGAGAAAATGGAAATAATTAGAAACTGTAGAAAGAGAAATTTCATAGATCCACCAAAAACGTTTAGGTTAGAAAAGACCTCTGGGGAATTTCTAGTCCAACCTCCTTCTACAAGAAGAACCATCTCTAGCGATGGAAATTCATCAGCTTCTTTAAGTGTGTTTCAAGGTTTCACCTTTCTCATGGCAGAGATGTATTTCACCTTTTTTTTTTTTTTTCAACTGGAATTTCCCTTATGGCATCCCGTGACTTTCCTCTTTTAAGTTCTGTCATTCATTTCCAACATGTGTATGTCTCCTCTTCTTCTACAAGGGGGAATGGCCTCAAGCTCCGCCAGGGGAGGTTTAGGTTGGAGATTAGGAAGAAGTTTTTTACGGAAAGGGTCATTAGGCACTGGAATATGCTGCCCAGGGAGGTGGTTGATTCGCCTTCCCTGGAGGTGTTTAAGTTACGGGTGGACGGGGTCCTGAGGGACATGGTTTAGTGTTTTGTGGGAGTCGTTGGACTCGATGATCCAGTGGGTCTCTTCCAACCCGGTGCTTCTGTGATTCTCATTTTAGGTAGTGGATGAAATTCATTGAACCTGACTCAATGTAAGCAACACAGTAGAAGGGGATGTAATGCAGATGAGTTGATCTTAGTACAAAGATTCTTCGATCTAGTACAACTTCCACTGGCAAGAGAGTGGGTAAAAAAACTCATGGCCCTTTGCCATGTTAAGAGATGTCAGCTTCTGAGATTAATTGAGAATTCTAGATAGCCTTCTTCAAAAACAGGGACAGTGCTGAAACACTTCATTGAATCTGAGAAGTTTAAATACTTTCTCTAAAGTATAAAAGATGTTGGTGTGGTTCTGATTTTTTTTAGAGACATTATTTTACTACATAAATAAAGCAGCGGCCTTTGGGAGAGAAGAGACAGGCTCATATGCTTATAGAACCTACATGCAGGAAGGTTTGAAGTGTGTTTCAATTGACTCAGAGTATTTTTTCCAAGTGTCAAGACAGTTGTGTTTTCAGAAAACTTAGAACAATATCATTAACACAGTCCTATTAAAAGACAGATTGTTGCCTATCTCCAGAAGAAGATGGAGTAAGTAAAGTCATGTTTGGTTTAAACAGCAGCACATGAATGAAATAAAATATTTTTCCATTTTAAATCACTTCAGATTAGAGCATCTGGCACCGCACACACTAGAAAGGACTTAAAATATTACAGCTCTATTTTCTGTCTTAAGGGGTAATTGGTAACACTAGATTACAGGATTTGCAGGTTCCAAGTGCTGTATTTTCATAGGGAAGAACCTCCTTTCTTTCAAGCTTAATAAGCTTGGCCTATATCAGCTTTTCTCACATCAGTCCAAGTGTCACATTTGGGTTGGGGGAAGCTTGTTAGCAGTAATTACCAGCAGTAGGTTCTATTGTTTGCCAAAGTAATTTTCCCTGCTAAGTACCACCAAAACTGCCTCAAGCCTTTAATTTTTTTTGCCTTCCTCCACTTGCTTTTAAGCCGGTGCATTTTCCCATGATACCGCCCGGCACAGTGCGGGACAGGGCAGAGGCGAGGCGCTGGGTATCAATGTGATCTTGAGAGATGGGGTCAGCCCGAGCGAAAGCCTTTCACAAACAGAGCCTGAACCCTATTAGAGATGCAAATCCACTCTTTAAGTGGGGATTGTTTTGGTTGTATAATGGAGCCCAAGGAATTCCTGGGCATCCCGCTTTTCAGCGCAGGCCTTTTGTCCGTGTCTTAGCAAATTTCTGCAGCCTGTTTAAACCTCAGCCATTGTCCCCATGGCTTCATTGATTTCTCTCCCTGCCACCAGCTCACAATGGGCCAATATGAACATCTTTGTTACTGCTTTTGTACTGTATATCAGAGTAATGTTTCAGCAGATTGAGGCCTAGCAGGAAGAATTAAACCTGTACTACATAGAGCATGATGAATGGCCGGATTTACATATCATTTTAGAGGGTATTTCTGGTGTTTCTTTCTGAATGGTGTTGTGTCTCGAAGGATGTAGTTGAGGGATGAAGTGACAGAAAAGGAAGTGATTTAGATATTCACTGACGGCTTAATACAAGATGCAGATAAATTGTGGCGATTCTCCCATTGCTTCATTCTACGTTATTAAAAAGATAGTCATAGGTAAATGCGCATTTGTGGAATCATCACATCAGGCTGCTCACTGTAGCCAGGAGAAAGAAGAATGCAGAACATTTAACTTATTCAATAGGAGGTTGCTCTGAAACAACCTAAAGGTGCCAGGGCAAACCACCCTGGTGGTTTGATCCTACTGTTCTCGGCCAAAGATAAACTGCTGATTGAGTCAGGTCTTGACATTACACAGATAGCATATTTCCAGGTCCTGACGTGCTGTGCAGCACACTTCTAAGAAAATAGCTGTGTTCTCTGTGAATCTCCATCACTTGGATTGAGCTAATACTACTCAATGTCTTCTACAGTTTTAAAAGACTCATTGTAGGCTTGAATGTTGTTCATTGTGATTCTGTGATTTTCAAAATTTACTTTGCATCCAAAAGCTGATAAACTAGGCAGCTTTTTCTGTACCTATAAACTGCATTTTGAAATCATTCCTTTAAGATTTCTTTATATATTTTTTTTGTTTGCCTGCATAAGCCACTATCATTCTAAAATTGTTGTTTATAATGGACTTAAGAATACTTCTTACTAGAAGTAAACTCTGCTGTTTAAAGTCATAAGGCTTGATAGTGTTTACATAGTTTACAAATGTGAACCACAATCCACATATGGATCATATTTTGTGTAACTGGCAGTAAACTGATGCAATAAGGAGAGATAAGTAAATAAGTCTGTAAAATGGCAGGGTAACAGTAGAAATAATAAGCAGTAATTTAAAAGTTTTCAAATCAGAAGATTTATATTGACGTTAAATTAAAACAAAGAAAGTACACAGGATGCAAGTTATTTTCCATATACAGTAGGGCTAAATCTTACCCTCAAAAATCAGGCATACAAGCTTTGCCTTCCTTGCTTTCAAATCATCCCAAATTGAAACATGATGCATAGGTTTTTTTGGGGAAAAAAATGAATAGCAAAAGGCCAAAACAATGAGTTTTCATAGTGACTTTAGTATTATTACTTAATCTTGGAAGTTCCTTTGTGTTAGAAATTACTATTTGCAAAAAGGAAGAACTTTTGGACATTTCTTTCCACAACATCTGGTAATAACAGATAGATTAAACAAAAAAATCATCTGACATTACTCGCTTCATTACAGAGACAGGCATGTAAGGATAAATTTCTTTAAGAATAGGAAAAGATAGCATTCTCAGATGTCAATGACTACAGGTAGGAGCAACCTAGAAAGAGAAGATACATGTTTCAAGTGTATTTTTATAAAACAACTGACACGCCATAGGAAGGTTTGAGAGAATCAAGTGATAGATAGGTGCTATGAACTTATTCATGAATATGTTTGAATACATGGGGCAAAGTTTTTGTGTAACTCCAAAAGGGTTAGAAATCCATGCAAGATGTACATCAGCATGGTTACTACTCCATTCTTTTCCTTAACAAGTAGTAGCATTAGGGTCAATATGCCATTTCCACCACAAATAAGAAGAGGCAGGACATCCAGGACTTTGGCAGCTGCTCACAAGGTTAGATACTCATTGTACCCTAACTCCTTTTTTGAGAAATCCTTCACCGTGGTATCTGGATTCATGGCTAGGTATTTCTAGAGCTCATTAATTCACTACTACCCATTCTTGAAGTTTGCAGGCACATAAGTATTAAAGTACTAGTAGGACTCTAACAAAAGTCAGGGTGGCTTAACACCTGTCTATATTACTCATTATCAATAATAATTATCTGACTCCTTTGCCTTGATCATCTGTTAGTCATTCCAATTTCTTTAGAAGTATTATATGCAGAATTCCATACAAATACAAAAATAAAGTGAAACTATACAAACACAGGTTTTTGTACCACATTCCTTTTATTTTTCAGAACAATATGGAATGTGGAAAATTGGGAGCAGCAGTTCCTACCAAAGTCTACTTAAAACAGTTGCACATGCAAATTTGACACATGGATGAACTAATAAACTAGATATGTCTTCACCTAGAACAGGACTGGCTCCGACAGTTCTGTTACCCCTTAATGTTGAATTTTATTTTGCTTTAACAAAGCAAAACCTACATGATTTTAGGAGAATGTATATCAGTTGACCATAACAGAATTAAAACCAACTTACCCTTTTACAATTGTAAGTTGTAAAAGTCAAGCTTAGTTAATTTCCTACCTTACTGGCAGAACTACCTAGCAAACAATCTCCCTGATTAACTCTATTACATTTGTCAAAGATGCTAGTCCTAGAGCATACTCTTTGTGAAAGGCTGCCTCAAATAATTTCCAGACTACTTTTGTATTAATTTATTTTGGTAAATAGGTAGTCTATTAAAAAAGATTTTAATATTCATTTGTACCATAAACAATTCCCTGATTTAGACATAAGCTGCTAAACAACTTCTATTGCCAAGAAAGCCAATAGTCAGTGTGTTTCATATTGCTGTCGAGACATACTACCTGGAAAAAAAAGCCACCTGATTACCTTTGCCAATTTAATTTCCAAATGTGAGGTATTTTTCTTCTAGGTAATCTAATTCAAATTACAATTTAAACTAGTTCTTTCCTAACATATTCCTGTTACAACACACAAATTATGGTTATGTAGAACCCATGAAATAACTGCTTCTTCCTTTTCAGCCCATTTTTACATCTGAAATTATCATCTCAGACCTACACTTCCTTTTCCCCCTCCTGTTCCAAAGCGTCTTCTTGTTAGCACAAGGAAGAAATCTGTTAACACTGTCTCCAGCATTCCAGGCTTTGACAAAATCAGTCCTGTTCAGCTGCATGCCAAAAGCAAAGCACATTCTCTAAGGAATCAGGAATCTACATTTTTCAGAAATGTAATCAGAAATGTTTATTAAAACTGAGGCCTGCATTCTTTTAAGCCACCTGAAGACAGACCAAAAGATGTTTCATATGCAATTACTAATTCTTCTCAAATTATATGGAAAGGGCAGTTTTCTTTTTCTTGTAGAAGGGAAAGACAGAACAACACAAAACAGGACAGTCCATTAAACAAATAAAACAATTTAGCTGTTTGCAGAGATTTGTGAGCTGCTATTTCTTCGGCAGAAAGAAACACTATTTTGGAGTAGAAAACCTTAATGAGTAAGCCGCCAAGTCTGCAAGTATGTCTACACTTGTCACAAACACGGACTCCCAAATTCTGACCATTTCAGTTGCTAGAGACATAAGTCTCTGACTTTTGAAGGCAGAAAGGTAAAACAAAGAATAATGGAGCAAGAAAGTTAATTCTAACCTAAGCAGCTATCCAGAATTTATAGTTTAATCTTTTGTACTTCCAGCATTGACGTTAAAATAAACAAACTCTGACACTCAGAAATTTCTAGTCTTCATGAATAGCAGACCACCCCCCTGCTCCCTGCTTGTGCCCCCTTGCCTCCCCCCTAAAAAAAAATCCAAGCAGTAAAAATTCAACAAGAACAGTCATCTCCAAGGCAGATATGAAGTACCCTTAATATCCCACAGTTTTTGAGCTAATACCATGGAGACCCTTTTTCATGGATTTGTTTGGGTTTTTTTCAACTTCTTACTCTTTGAGCCTGGTTGTCAATTTATAATCTTCAGCATGTCATGGTTACACAAACCAAACCTAGGAGAATTTAATTTAACTATGAACACCATGACTGCTCTGCTCAAGGTGCAGTCAGTTTTCAGAGCTTCTGAGAAGAGTGAGACACACTCCCCTCAACAAAAATATTATTCATCAGGGGGTGGGGGAGAATGCAATCCCCTTTTTCCATAAATCATTGGGACTAACAGAATACTACTATAGCACTAATAAACAGATGTCCTTAAATATATCAGTACTTTGAACAAAGGCTTGCATTGTCTCACTGGCTTAAGCTGCCATCTCCAAAATTTCTCCTAGTTTATTGTATAGCTTTCTCTTAGAGAGTATCAACTGCTACCTTAAAGAACTTCTGTTTCCCATCACCATGGCCCCTCTGGAAAGCATTTCCATGTTTTTACTCACCCCTTGGATGGTTAGAACACTTTCTGTAACTTTCAGTCTCAATTCTCTCATAAGCACATTATAGTGTTTAATATCACTACAACGCTTAAATAGAATTCAATGAAAAAGTAGTATAAAAGAGACAGCAAAGTGGGAAAAAACCAAATTGCAGAGTCCATTTTTGTCTCTTAGAAATATCAGGCCCGTGCTCCTAAAATATATATTTATAACTGAACATCTGCTGAGATTCTGTAATGAATCAAGGATATACCTCCCTTGCCTTTGAATCCTAGGTTGATTAAGCTAGATGCTGTGCACAGCAATCCAGGTAAAAACAGGGTGTGAACAGGTCTGTAGATGTTAACCTTTACATTGTCTACACTCTGCAATTTCTTTATTTAGTTATTAAGCAGTTCTCACTTTCTCTTCCTTAGATAGCTCTAGGTTTTGAGTACTTTCTTGCCACCAAACATTAGCTTCTGATGGATCCTACTGTCACTCATGAAAAAGATAATCCCCACTTCTCAATCCATATTCCTGGTTCCCTCAATATTTCAAAGGCAGTCCTATTCTTTATTCTGTCTTAAAAAGTCAGGTTCATTTGTCATTCTGCAGAATTCTCCATTTCTCAAATGCTATTCAAGGTAAAAATGCAGTCAGCTAGGAGTACTTCCAGAGCCAGCACAGAAGGTTAGACCACCTGGTTGTTCCAGCTAAGTTTTCCATGAGTCTTTCACTTGAACAGAATGTGCTTGGTGCTGTTTGCTTATACAAGACCCTATCTATCTTGCTGCCAGTAACTGATTTCACTATGGCATTAGACAGGATAACACGGCTAACATTTGGATAATGTGAAAGTGTTCTCTATTCTTAGCCTGTCCCAAAAGCCAATGTTGTATCGCCTGCTATTCTTTCAAAATTTTGGTATAAGAGGCTTAATTCTCCAAGGCATTAAATGACTTCTTTAATATCTCTATAATTGAAGATGGATTAATAACATGAACATTAGTCCCTTAGGCTCAATTGAGATTAAATTATTCCATCCACAAAGCAGTACAAGGAGGATAGGAAGCATGGATATAAAGGGCAAAGTATCATATCCCTACTGTAGAACCAGGTATTTGAAATAAGAATCAACGAGCTATTGCACAATTACCCCACAACTCTCCTCAAATGAAAATCAAGGAAAAGAGATACAGAAAGACTGGATAAATATTGTTCTGTGCTTTTTTCTAGCTGAAGTATGACTTGTCAGATAAGTCTTCCGATGCACGGAGACATCTGCCATCTGAAGTACTGCAACTGCCCCCCTGCAAACCAAGATCGTGTGTAACTAAGCATTGCTAAACATATCCTTCTGCACACTCCATTACGCACAAGTGCTCATTATAATATAATAAAGCAAAGAACAATCGGATAGCATTTAGGCTACTGAAGATACAGGCTTAAGCACAACTGAACTCTCAGTAACATGTCATGGACATAATCTTCCTTCATAGGACTTTACTGTAGCAGAGCAGCACTGGGACTGGAAGAAGTTCTAGGGCTGGGGACCATTAGGCTTACCACAGAAGCATGATAGATTGCTTTTAGGTTGCTTTTAGGACCTGCACCACACAGCTATAACTGTGTGTTCAGGACAAACACAACTGCCAGGACCACCGTGGACTCTCTTGTTCTAAAGTCAAACATTAAACTTAACATGATCTCACTCTATAATTTTATTTACCTCACCTGTCCCACTTAATTTTTTGTCTTATGTTTCCAAACGAGCCTGAAATATTTAGGCTGTTGCTTTTGAGCATATCTTTTTAAAATTAGTAGCAACAGAGAAAATCAATATCTTAGCATAGACTGTGTGTGTCTTTCCTCAATTTTTAAATTGATTTTGTTTAATTTGTTTGTACTTTGGGAGGATTTCTGAGAGTGGAGGTAGGAGGAGGCTAGGTCATGGGACATACGGACATCATAATATATATGCTGCATATATATGCCTCTTCTCCCAAGTGACAGGGGACAGGACAAGAGGGAATGGCCTCAAACTCCGCCAGGGGAGATTTAGGCTAGACATTAGGAGGAAGTTTTTCACGGAAAGGGTCATTGGGCACTGGAATAGGCTGCCCAGGGAGGTGGTTGATTCACCTTCTCTGGAGGTGTTTAAGGCACGGGTGGACAAGGTCCTGAGGGACATGGTTTAGTGTTTGATAGGAATGGTTGGACTTGATGATCCTGTGAGTCTCTTCCAACCTGGTGATTTTACGATTCTATACAAACCTTTCAGTAAAGGTCACAAACACACACAAAAGAAAAACCAAACCCAAAGACCAGATTGTTACCTTGTACTTTCAAGTTAAGAGCCTTTTTCTCATAGCACTCTTTAAAACTTCAGTTTTAAATTTCAGCAAATATTGGAAGCTTAAGTTAGGAGACTCTGAAAAACATGTAAACTAATTATTGATTTTCCCCCTTAAGACAGTAAGCTCATTCAAAGGAAAAGAGATAATCCTCTTACTGTTTTGCTCTAAGAACCTCTAGGAACACTTAGATAAAAGAACTTTATGAACAGGTATCCATTGAGAATTTATTTGAATTTCAGTGTAACTAGGCCTGAACAGAGCTCTTCTAAAATAGAAGAGATAGTTTGCTGAAGAATGTTGCCCATACAGTTCTAAAATGTTGCTCTATGAATAAGATGTCACATCTTAT
This sequence comes from Piaya cayana, assembly GCA_013389865.1. Lineage (NCBI taxonomy): Eukaryota > Metazoa > Chordata > Aves > Cuculiformes > Coccyzidae > Piaya > Piaya cayana. The sequence goes on along the minus strand of WAAB01023639.1, from coordinate 14,172 downwards.
GATAAACTGTATTGTCTAGTATTTACAACCAGTTGATCCATTTGCTTCTTTCAAAGTGCTCATTATAATATAGTAAAGCAAAGAACAATCAGATAGTATCAGAAGTTGCCTAAAAGAAGTGGTAATGACTTGAAAGTGCATTGTTATCACAGTGACACCTCATTACTCTAGAGGTGGTTTACCTGTACCAGATGCTTATTAACCTACACCTTAATTGTATTTCAAGGACTGCAATAAATTCTTCCTAATTTTTTTGATTCAAAAAGACAATCTGTATTCTTCCCTACCTCCCCCACAATCTTCCTGGAGAGAACATAGTGTTTTCTAAAAAGTACATACTTATTGAAGCACTAAACCTGACACTTACTATTGCTCAGATTCAGATGCACTTATGCTCACATATCCTGTTCTTTAATCCTGATCATGAACAAAATCAATAGTATATTACAGGAAAGAAATTTCTTCTGTGCCACTTTCAAATTGCACTGCACAATACTCTAACACAGAGAGGTATTTCCTGTCATCTTCATTTATTAGAGAACAGGTATTAAATTAGGGAGAAAATATTCAGTGAATATAAGTTTTCCACTGGAAAATTTTAGCTTACTTTCTATTTTCAGGAAAATCTTACAGTATTTGTCAAAGCAATGAGAGCTGAAATCTAGCAGTACGCCTTCATTCTAATAAGACCACTTCAGATATACAGCAAACCACTGAATATTCACTGCCCAGTGTCATGGTATCATCAAAGATGGAAGAGCCTAAGGTAGGTGAGGGAAAAAAAAAGAGATTGTTTTTAAAAAGAAACAACAGTTTACAGATGTTTCAGCCTAGTTTCTGCTTCACACTAAATAAATCAAGTTGCAGTTAACAATAAGACTTTGTGGGTTTGCTACAAATGCAGCAGACAGTAATTTGACATGAGATAATTAAAGATGTTTTTTCTGACTGGTAACAGTCATTCTAGCAGCCTTCTAACAGATAAATATGCTAGGTTTTGGTATTTTTAGCAGCATCTAAGGAATCAGTAGTTAAATGTAAATAACATGACTACTAATCACCTTAATTGTTGCATCCTCTTTCTTTCTTTTAGCTTTTCAACGATGCACCATGAGGTATAAAACTTTCACACTGTCCAAATACAATAAGAGTGCAAGGGGTTATGGCTCAAATTTCTGCCCCGTGATTTCAGAGGCAGACCAAGGCACAGGAAGAGTAAATACTAACCAAGGGCAGCTATACTGGCTACTATGCCTGTCTCAAAAGGAGAAGGAATAAATTCTATACCTTAAGCTGCATTCTGATTTCATTTCTGCTGCTGCAGTGAAAAGAGGAAAAACCATGGTAATATGGGCCAGGATGGGTGGACAATCCAAAAACAGGAGCAGAAATATTCCCTTTCCCATGACTATGTCATCAGTCCTGCTCCACTGAAGTGGTCACCTGCTTCCTTGGCAGCTCCTCTCCCTGCATCTAGGACAAGAGCAAGCTCTTTTTGCCTTGAGTTCTTGTGTTTGTGTTGGGGTTTCAAAAGTGGAGGAAGACAAGACTTTCTCATGGGACTTACGGTTATGTGTCAGAGTTAAGTGGGGAGAGAGGTAGGAAAGTTTCAGATGACGTGAGGATGGCAGGACCACAAAACAGAGGGTAAACCCTCTAGAAGCTTCCTTTCCTCCGTAAGTATCCTAATACTCCTCAGGTACTTCTCACATACCCTGAGCTTCTGCTGCCTTCCTCTATTCTTTCTGTTTGCATTTAGCAGAACTTGTTTGGCTCAGTCCTGCTTACAGTGCTTGGACACCTGTAGAGTACACAATGGACAAACTACACAGGATTTCAGTGGCAAGATGACAAAATGCAGTATCATAACTCCAAAACAATAGGTGTTTTGCAAGTTTTACCGTGGAGTTAAAAATGCTAAAAAGTCTATATTTTCATACTTCTTTTTGTCTGGGAATGATATGCAGTTACACCAGCATATAATTCTCAGTTCATTTACGTATCTACAGAATCACAGAATCACCAGGTTGGAAGAGACCCATCGGATCATCGAGTCCAACCATTCCCATCAAACACTAAACCATGTCCCTCAGCACCTCGTCCACCTGTGCCTTAAACACCTCCAGGGAAGGGGAATCAACCACCTCCCTGGGCAGCATATTCCAATGCCTAATGACCCTTTCTGTGAAAAACTTCCTCCTAATGTCTAGCCTAAATCTCCCCTGGCGGAGCTTGAGGCCATTCCCCCTCGTCCTGTCCNCCTCCCTGGACCTGCTGGTCACACTGTTTCCGATACAAGTCAAGATGCCATTGGCCTTCTTGACCACCTGGGCACACTGCTGGCTCATGTTCAGTCAGTTGTCAACCAACACCCCCAGGTCCCTCTCCTCCTGGCAGCTCTCCAGACAGACTTCTCCCAGTCTGTAGCTCTGCATAGGGTTGTTGTGCCCCAAGTGCAGGACCCGGCATTTGGCTGTGTTAAACCTTATGCCTACTTTGCACACAGAAAAGTATAAGATGAACACTAACATGTATCCTCTTCTTTCCCCACTAACTTGGAGTCTGCTCCACAAGACATCAATTTTTCTGTATCTTCCAGTTTACTATACAGAAGCCAAGTAAGGACTACCAAGGGGAACTCAGCTGTGCAGTATTTTAAGAAGAATTAATATGCCTTTGTTAGAATACGAATCTTTGCTTTGTACTGCCCTAGCACTGTAACTAAGCAAAGGTTAGAATGTGTAAAATAATCTCAACACATTAAATTGTAGTCACGTCCAAAACCTAATTTAAAAAAATACACAACCTGAGAGGTAATCCAGAACTAGGAGTTTCTTGGATTGGTTTACATAGGGGAACTACACTGGTAAAATGGCATAGACACATAAAATAGACGAAACTGAGCAGACAGCTAAGAAAAGTGATTTCAGCTGAATCATTCATATGCATTACTCTGCGGTGTGAAGTTCAAGAAAAGAAAAATTAAATTCCCTACATTGTTGACAGCAGAAAAACTAGTTCCCCTAAACATTAGTAGACCCAGTAAGGACATGAACATGAGCAAGAACTGATGAAAGAATATGAGCAAACAGTCATTGGTTTACTCTGGCAAATGTGCTCATCTGCATATAACTGCATCTTCAATGAATACACAGGAGAGCTGTCAGAGATAATTTCATGGTGATTGTCCGGCTTCTGAAAGCTTTATGCATTGTGGTGTAATGAAAACAAAATGTCACAGAATTTTTCCCAAAGTAAAATAGTACTTTTTCTAATGAAGAGCCGAGTCTTCCATTTTTCCAAGTAGTTGTTGGAATGTGAGTGTAGTGGTTTGAGCTCTTGCCTGCAATTTGCTTTCATTCAGCTTGATTCTAAGCAGAATCTTCAGCCCTGATCATGCTGACTCAGTCGGGGCCACAGCTTAAGCCTGTGCCCTTATGCCAGCCTAATGCCTTAACACGTAAGTTATAGAGTGTGAAAAAATGAATTTGACTCTCTCTCAAATGTTTTGGTTTCATAAAAGAGCACATAATGAAAGTTCATTCAGTTGAAAATAGCTTAGGCAGCTCTAACACCAAAAAAAAGAAGATAATTACTCTTCAGTTTGGCAGAGAAACATGCCCAGGATAACTGCATCAAACCCAGACACCAACTACCTGCAGTATGCCTGCTTTACTAGCCTTGTAACAGCAGAAGACAATGAATTCAGCAAATATTTCTAATTCGCATGACAGTATGTCAAGATCAATTCTAAGGAGATCTATGGCAAAAAAAAAAAAAGCGCATTCAGATTATTGACTACAGTTATCCTCTTACAGTTGGAGGAAATGTAAAAGAAGTGCTTAATTCTGTACCAGGAAAAAATATATTCTCACTTCTAAAGTAACTCCTAAAATTTACTTATTATTAAAATGAGTACTTCAAACATTCTGCTTTGTAGTGTTTAATGAAGAGTTCTGATTTTTAGTATATGTACAACACAGCACACAAGTAAAAATTACATTATTAAACTTTATTATTTTTTATGTCAATGGGGAAAAAATCTATTATATCGTCTTGGATGAGCTTTGCCTTTTAGTGTTACAGTACGTAAGTTGCAAATATGGCTTACACAGGAGGCTTTACCTTCTAGTGCAAATATCTCAATCCTAATGTTATTTCTTTAAATTTAGGATTAAGTTTATTGCTCTTTGTGTTGCAGTGGTGCCCAAAAAATATTCAGTAGCGTCCTAACCCAAAGAAGAAACCAATTCTGACAGAAAACCAGGCAATGCTTAAACATCCATGTTTGCTTTTTCAATCCAACGCAAACTGACTCATTCCAAGGACAGGTACAGAATGGTAGAAAAACCAGCATGTTACTTCTGTTTGCTATCCATCTGGCACTGTTTTCCTTATTCACTAATCACATGACATGCACTAACAATACTTCAAATAAACTCAGCTCTGAGATAGCTCCAAACTGGAGAAACAACAAATCTGTAATTATAATCTAGCTTTATTCAATATTGAGCAACACTCTCAGCACGGCTCTGCACCAACCCTTTCAGGTCATAGATTGAACGCATGTACCTATGAGAGCCACAAACACCTACCCACACAGTTTATTCCTGGATATGATATCCCATGGAGTCTAATTAGGACACAAATACCAAGCACTTGAAAGAGAAAAGAATAAGAATTCTCCTAATTATATCATTCTTCTGATACTATAATCTTAGTATCATCACTAGTTTTTAAAAAGATAAATAATCATTTATTTCTCAACCATAAAAGACAAATCTTCAGGAATCTATGTCTCATTTAAATAAACAAAACAAACCACCTGTCCTGAATAAAAGTTCTATTCTGTTAAAAGAACAGGACCCTCCTCAGCAACCTACATTTTAGCAAAAACTTTTTTCAAAGGTGTAAAAAAGTGACACTTGGACATATTGAAATAATTCTTTAATGTATTTGGAAAGAAAACATATCTCTATGATTTTCCCTATCTTTCAAGAAAAAATAACCAACCAACCCCTCTCCCCTCCAGAAAAACAAACACACACAGACCAAACCCCAACCCTGTACGTTCCTCCCCTGCAGCTGGGAGGATTGTTCACCCTCAACTAGTTCTACTTCTCTGATCAAGTTAAAAGCTCACTACTGCTGTTCTTTCTGAATCAACCCTTCCAGCTGCAGCCGTAGCAGAAGGCACATTATAATCTTTTATTACATGGAAAACTTGAGGATGAGATTCACTTTACATCAACAAATAGCTTAGAACCATACAGAGAAATATGCACAGCATGTGCTCATGGAGTTGTCCAAGCTGTGAGATTTATCACTAACAATTGTAGTTCATTTTTGTTGTTTACAAATCATTCATGAATAAATCCTTACTTTGTACTTAAGGTTTCATTAATAATTTAATAGAAAATTGGATAAACAACTTATCATTGTTAGAATTTAATAAGTCAAAAGCTTGTTTATCATGTCTGCAGCAGGTTTTAATATTTTCTTAACCCCTTGCAAGTCCTTTAGAAATGTAAAACTAATAATAATAGTGACTAAAGTCAAGGGTGCACTCAATTATATTTGCTACCTTGGCTGCTGCCTGCCCATCTTGCATGATTTTAATCCCATTTCTCAAATAAAACTATGAATGTTTTTCTTTTAATAGAAAAGTAACCCATACTATCAGGAAAGCACTTCACGCAATATTTCTTAGATGAATATTTCCTTATTCCATGATTTCCCTAAGGTTTCGGTATTTGCAAAAATCTTAAGGGATAAAATTGTCAGAAAAATATTTAAACAATGAACTCTGTGATTCTTCATATCAGAGGGTTTACATGTTTTTGCACATTTACCTGTAAGTTACCTCTGTGTTGCCTTACCTACATTCTCTAGTAACAACTACAAAAGGGAAAAAGAAACCGTGTCTGAGAATAAGCACAAGCTCACAGGCACCTGGTAATTTATGTGTAATGTGTCCCCTTCTGAGCATAGCATTTATATTATCTTTCCAATTATTGTTACAGGGGCTCTTAAATTTTGTAGACTATACAAGGCTAGAGATTATTCTGATAGACAAAGTGAATAATTTGGGAAAATAATAGAGAGGAATATCAAGTAAAAAAATGCAGAGATTAAGGAAGGCAAGGTTATTGAGACAAAAGGGAAGAATTACAGCCTTAGACAGCAGCTCCAAAGAAGTTCCTTAAACCTTCAATCTTGCTAGCAAAGATACTGTAACTCTGCACAGTTTGTAGCTGTATTGAGTGAAAAGGTATCACCTTAAGGCAGACTTGGGTTTTTTTTTCTGTAAACTAAGGAGATGATGCACCCCTTGCAATCTACTGAAATATACAAGATGGGTGTGGGGGTAGGGGAGAATACAAGCAATTTAGGAGCAGCTTTACTATTTCACAGAAATTTTACTTGTGCTCAGCTGACTGCAACTCTCATTCCAGACACACTAAGTACTGTTTGAAGAAAGATTTAAAAGAAACTGCTTCACTGTGCATGGAACAACATGTCAAACCTATTGCTGTGAAAATGACAGCAGACCGGGGAAAAAGAAGTGGAGAATTTGGGTCAGTCTGGAGTTAAAATGGCTACAACATGCAGATTTTCATTCTCCACCTTTACACACTATAACTTAGGAGACAACATATTAATGAACGATAGATATAGACTTTTATTATACTTGTTGAGTCTTGATGAATACACTCTGTGCCTGTATCTTCTAGCTACAACCCTAGTCTGACTGCTACAAGGCCAAAGTCTTTAACTTATAAACAAAAACATGTCTTCTCTTAGTCCAGCTAAGCAGATAAAAGCATTCATATTCAATATTGGACAGTGTTTGGAAGTTCATTGTCAATAAAAAAACCCCAGTGGTTCATTCAAGACATACCTAACACCTTTATGAATCCCAGTACTGCTACACGTTTTATGGTATCAAACTTTTAGATTGGAACCTTTTTGTCCTGTAGAATTTCATCTGGAAAAGTCTATTAATGTTATTAATGCCTGACTTTTCTTCGCTTCAGACTTTTCTCTTTTAGGTAATTTATCATGTTTTACATGCTGACATAGAACTCATTTTCCAAAACAAATGTTCCCAAAAAATCATTTCTTCCATTCCTTGCAGACTAAGAGTGGAACTTGCTCTCGAGTCCTGTATTTGTTGGAGCTAACTTCTCCAAACAAGGCGTGTGGCCAAAATGTGCAAAACTTCCCTGGGGTTTATATCTGAATTTCCTCTAGGGTAGCTTTCCATGTTGGGAGTAAAGTAAGTCCTAACTGCACACTTTGATTTTTGGCAGCATGCTCTTCCCAAAACAGTACATATAGTGCAAAACATGTGACATGAGTGCTATCCTCTGAGTTTTTTACTTCTCATCTTGAGGAAAATATCATATGGCTAACATTTTATCCTCATGAACTAGAGTTTCTAGTGTTTTACCATTTAATAAGACTTCTGCTATGGTGCAGATAACATTCACAGATGCTTATACTTTCAGTACTGTTGTGTACATTACCAGTCTCCTAATGTCATATGGTCAAGTCAAAGTTCAGTTTATGTCATACTACTGAGTTGTATTTGTCCTCTGAAGAAATCGTAATCACCAGTATGATCTCATATACTATGTATCCATCATGTTAACACTTTTCCAGCATCCTTATCTCTGCCAGCAGGAAACTGTGTTTATGATGTTCTTTCATTATCCCAGAGCAACTGTGGTGAAAGGTGAGAGAGTCCTTGATGAAACTGAGCACACAATGGAGCTCATGTTGAACTGATATGCCTGATGCTACACAATTTCCTATGAAGGATTGTGTCATGGAGCAATTTTTCATTTAAAGTTGTCTGAAAACAGTAACTTAATATATTATGAGGCTTATTTTTACAGCTCTGCTTGGGATAGGGTTGGGTAACCAGAGATTACTACAAGTCAGTTTTGCATGCATTATTAACTGCTTTATGGACTATGAGTTTCCTATCTTTTATCAGTGATGCAGTCTCTAAGAAGTACCTCATGATGGCAGGACCTTACCTGCAGAAAGATTATGTTAATACGTTTCCTAAAATTCTTCACATATGATTAAAAATTCCCCAGAATTAAAGATGTGTCACCACAGTTCTAATAGAATAGCTGAGAATATCCTTTTATCCTGACATATTAGGAAGGAAGATATAACCATGCATTGAAAAGTATATTTTCTCATACTTGTTGGAATGGACATATAATTTGGAGAAAGAGGTCTCTGAAATACCAAGACTCTAATGAGCAGAACTGGAATAAGTATAGTATAATCTGACAGTTTGTTCACACTGTTGCTGCACCTCGTATAGAGATTTTTCTTCTCTCAATCCGCCAAAAAATATTTTAAAGTTTAAAAAAGCATGCTCATATTTGGCATATATTACCAAGCTTAAAATCTCCTTTTTTTCCCCCCCTCCCCCTCTTTTTTAACACCTCACATGGTCTCATCTTTGCCTAATGTCAGCTTCAGTTTCTTTCTTCTCCATGTAATTATGAAGTAATTAAAAGAAGAAATGACTGCTAGCCTAACTTATACATTCATTTCTTTAATTATATATCCATCTATTCATATCCATATCATCCCCTACATTGTAATAAATTTTATCATTACAACATACCTAAGGTAGGAAAAGGATTATTAGCCCCTTTTGTCTGGAGGAGGGATAGCAGCAGGGATAGACAAAATATTTTTTACAAAGGAATACTGAAATCTGTGGCCACAGACATGTTTGGACCTCTGTTCTAGATAACAGGATCATACAGTTATTTTTGTCACTACCATTTGTTTTCTGCATTATTATAATTTCACTGAACACTGAACATATTGTACCAGCAAAATCATTGAATACTTCCAGATTTGAGTTGGATTTCAACTCAGAATAACTCAAGAAAAGTCCTGCTCAAAAACATTAAATTGCATGTAAATTCTACGACTCTTCAAACAAACAAAGCAAAGACAAAAAACCCAGAAGACGAATATCTCAGTTAAGAAATTTCATAACCATGGGATGATAGAAATGCTATTAGAAGTGTATGTGAGTAACAATGGAAGTTTAAGAGTATTGATTCTAGACTCTGATCTTTCTACTGCCTTTATAATTTGGGATTTTACCAGTATTATTTTATAACAACATGCAGCTTCTTTTCCTACTGTGAAAAGGGCTGCTTTCATGTTGACAAAATTTCAAAGGAGACAACTCATTTATAATGCCCCTGATTATCATGCAGGTAGCACTGTGATTATTTCTGTCACATCTATGCCACTTTACAGGAGTTAAGATTCTGGATACATTAATCACTAGACTGAAATGTTCAGATTTCACACTATTCATGTGGGAGGAGATTTAAAGGAGTTGTACTTACTTTGGTTGAGATAAAACCAGGTACATAATAGAGTAAGATAGCCTGCAGTACCATTGTGCCTAGTGCTAACTACGCATAACTGCCAAAATCTGAGATAGATCTCTTTAAATTAAGGTGGATTTGGCTGTCTTGTTTTGGGTTTTTGTGTTTTGTTTTTTTTCTAATACTCTTCAGAATTTTAAAATGCAAATTTTCTACCAGTGATAAAGTATTAAATTTTCTCCACAACTATAAAGCCAATATTATTTTTTTGAAGTTAAAACTGTAATCCTAATCTGAATATATGAAGCACAGAGATGGGGCTTGAAGTAAGACTTCAATACCAAGTGATTCAAGTGAGCTTGAAGTTCTGAGTGTGAGAGCCATGAGCTGAAACATGCTTTGTTTTGACTTCTAGAAAGAAAAGTCTGTGCCTCATCTCTGGAAACACTGTAGCAATCCTTTTTTTTTTGCTTTTGAACCCCCTATCATTGGCAGAAGAGAAAACTGCTTTTTCAGATCCTATGAATAAATTCTGCTCATGAAATGACATACTGTAAAGCAACAGAAGACAGTCCTCCTCCCTAAGGTCAAGAAAATTGCTTGCATAACGTTCAGGATTCACCGGTCCAGTAAATGAGTCTCTTAGACCTGGAAATTTTTCCCTTCTATATTCTGTGGCTCTGCAATAGGAAGGTGAACTTTGATAGCATAACCAAGACATGCATGACTTGCAACTCTTTACTCTGCCTCTCAAAATCTCTCAAGTATTCATGATTAATTAATTGACATACATGGTTTTCTGTATGAAAAGCCTAAAGCAACAAAAATATTTATTTTGGAGCCCAGAGAGTAAACAGAATTACTATCATTAGGTTTTGAGGTGTATTTGAGATTACAGTGAGGCTATAGTATTCAATTCTGGTTGCTGTTTTAGAAGAAGGAAGGACACTGTTGAGATTGAAAAGGTCAACAAAATGATAGTAACTAATTCAAAAGCAAGATGTCAGTGACTGAAGTTATAAGAAAGGGATTAACCTATAAGCAATTTAGGTGGAAGATGTTTTTTAGTACACAAAGGGTAGCTGACATACAGGATTAAGTAAATTGGCAAGGTCAGCATCAAATGAGCTAAGAAATCAGGAAGGAACTGGATAACACTCTCAAATAACACAAATTAAAACAATGCCTAGCACTGGGGAAAAGATGGCATAATAGCAGCGGATTACATGATTTTCCAAAGTTTAGTAACACAAGATAGAAGTAAAAGTGAAAGATACAAAGAGTTCTTGTCCTAATGGGAAATGCCAAAATACAGATTCAAATTACAAAGCCTGGTAACTAAACATTTCCAAATCAAGATACAGCTTTTGGGCAAGGCAGGTGCCAAGATGTTAGTGGTTTTTTACTATATAATATTCATTCCATTCCCTTTTGTCCTGTCCCCTGTCACTTGGAAGAAGAGACCAGCTCCCTCCTGTCCACAACCTCCTTTCACAGGTAGTTGTAGAGAACAATAAAGTCTCCCCTCAGCCTCCTTCTCTTGTGTATTAAAACACAACAGAATATCATCATTCCGTTACTCCTGCAGTGTCAACCAGCAGCTGAGTGAAAGGTTTGTGGAGAGAAATAGAAATTATGAAAAGCTATTTTTATACTTCTTATGCTTTTGAGGCTTTTATGTGAGCCACAAACAAAATTTGATAGAATACTAACCTTTAAATATCAGATACGAAATAAAAGAAGGCTTTATCATTCTCTTTGCCAGTGATTAACCTAGTTAATTTTACACCCAGTACTATAAGCAATGACTGGTGGAAGAACAAGACACTGAAAACCATCACTGGAGCTGAAATTCCTGGAGTGTGGCACAACTACTGGAGAAATCCAAACAGCACTTTGTATTTCGTTTGCTACAGTAAGGACCAGAAGTACCCAGTTTCAAAGGACATTTAGAGAATAGGGTAATTTCTGATAATACCTGATTATTATGCTCTTCATATGTTTTAATTAATAATTAATATTTATTAAAGTATTTATGAAAGTTTATAGTGACTGAAAAATGAAGAATATTCCACTCTATGAAAAGCAAAATTTGAACTCTGCTTCTCAGAAATATTTGTATCTGTGTAAGTATATGTGTATGTGTATTTGCACACATGCAAACATTTATATTCACAGAAAGTAAAGTGGAAAAAGTTTTTAAACACTGTCGACTAATCTATAGCTGAATACCATTTGTAGGCATTAACTGATAACAAGAAAAGGACTGAGATTTAGAGAAAAAGGAAAAAAACCTCACTCTTCTGAAAGATACAAAATTATTTTCGACATATTCATACGGATTTATTTAAACAAAGGAAGCTAGCTGGTCCATGCACTGCTCCAGCATTGTGATGTGGCAGAAAAATTAAGCTATTTCCAGAAGGAGCTGAGACATGGTGGTCCAGTTTTGAAACCATAAAACATAGTATAGGGAGCAGCATATGTCATGGGAATCGCAGGAAACAGAGGCACTGCCAACATTCAGAAAAAGATGCAAGATTAGGAAGGATAACAATACTTTGGAAGATTTTGCAGAGCAGAGCAGAGGGGTTGACAACAGCAGCATATGCCTAGAAGAATTCTTAAGAGAACTGGGGTGTTCAGCAAATTCTTCACACTGTTTGACATGAGGAATTAGTTGATTTTTAGAAGCAGATAAGGACAATTATATTAATTTTGAAATGATCAAAAATAAATGAATGAAAGTAGGAGTTTACTGTTGTGAGAAAACTCCCACCAACAGCCCAAACATCAAACCTTAGTAGAAAGCTGGAAAAGGTAGTATCTGTGAAAAAAACTACAAGGGAAGTATGTTCACTTTTGGATAAGACCAACCCAAATACTTCTGCCCTCCTGCTGCTTCTAGGAACTTTCTGCTGATTACTAGGCAAAGAGCAAATGAATAGTGGGAAAGATTGCTGCTGTACTTGTGGCACAAATAGGAAAGCCAATAAAATTACTACAAAGTCTGATACTGGTAAAGAAAAGTTATAGAAGAGATATGTCGTCTGGATGCATTATAGCCTGGAGGCAAAGAGCAGAGACATGTATGTTCATTTCTTACTTTGGTAAGATACTATTTCCTCAAGCCGCCAGGTGGGTGTTGCTTAGAATATGAGGTATTCAGCTGGAAAATAGAAAAAAAAATCCACAGCATACGTGTCATGGTTTAAAGAGGAACTGTAACATTTTTGCTGGAAAAAAGGGATACAATATGATCATCATGTTGAGGCTCTAGAGTGAGTCCAGAGAAGAGCAACGAAGCTGGTGAAGGGGCTGGAGAACAGACCTTATGAGGAATGGCTGAGAGAGCTGGGGGTGTTTAGCCTGGACAAGAGGAGGCAGAAGGGAGACCTCATTGCTCTCTACAACTACCTGAGCGGAGGTTGTAGAGAGGAGGGAGCTGGCCTCTTCTCCCAAGTGACAGGGGACAGGACGAGAGGAAATGGCCTCAAGCTCTGCCANGGTCTCTTCCAGTCTGGTTGTTCTATGATTCTATCTGTAGTAAGAACCAACAGTCTTTGGTTAAATCTAATCCAATAAAACTTACATCCACATGATGGAAATGTCATGCGGGTAAGAAGACGTTAAGAAAAGACAAGGTAAGAATGACATTGTTCCAAGTTTGCCTGTGGCTAGGGGCAAATGTAAGCCACAAACATTCCTTAGAATTTCAGATTGCAGAAGGAACAGCCCAAATAAGCAGCATGTAGTATAATATGCCCATGGCAAATCTTAGAACAAAAAATGAGAAGTTAAGGTACTTAACTAAAGCAAAAAACTTACTATGAATGTAACTAACTCAGGAGTGTTTGAAACCTGGTTAATTTTTTGTGTGTTGGGGTACAACAAGATTACAGTGAACTACAGCTGTAGCACATCATGGCATGACTTAGTGGAACAGTTGTTACTGCTGTTCAGAAGCTCTTGGTATGGATGCAGGCAGGGAGATGCTTGGGCTCCCTACCAGCTAATGCCCAGCAGCATGGCCACTTTGCCAAATCATCTGCTGGACTCTTTGGCTCACTTCTGCTTATAGTGATAAAAGAAATCAGACTGACCACAGTCTTGATCCTTTCTATATAGCATCTGATTGCAGTAGATGCTGTTTCTACTGCAAGGCAGAGAGAATTTGTCATTTTTATTGATTGTCAAATTGAAAACTCATTTTTTGTTCTTCAGTCCTGGTGGATTTCCTGTGTAACTACCTAGAGAATGATTAAAAAGTTTATCATGGTACAGATATAGACAAGGTTACACAAAAGATAGACCTAGATACAGAATAGATCAAAGCTGATAGAGAACAAAAAGAAGGCAAGTGACTTTTCTAATGTCACAGGTAGGTCAGGAACAGCAGCAGGAATGTCATCCTGTTCTTTGAGACCCTAACCTTGCTGTCTACCTACCAGACCACATAGCCCCAAAGGCAGAGGTCCCTACATCTTTCTTTCAGAAATGTCCATATGCAGCTTTTGGTCAACTTCAGTTAAAATAGTGGCTTTCAATTGAAGGTCTTAATTTGAAAGTCATAAGAATAAAATTCTGTTGATGACACACTGTTCCACATGACAGTATGTGCCATCACTCTTTATGTTCAGGTAGTCCTACTACCACTGCTGCATTAAAAGCTGTTGTCAGGATTACTACTTGGTTTGGGTTTGTATTTTTTCAAAGCCAGGACTACAAAAAAAAAAAAAATCACTAAAAGGTAACTCAGTTTAAAAAGGCCCTTGCATTATCTCTAATAGCA
>WAAB01023638.1:7818-55325 GCA_013389865.1 Piaya cayana | reverse complement strand
CACTCCCTCCAGGACAAAACCAATCTGGTTCATCACGGGAATAGCAGAAAAGGGCAGCAAGTTTAGAAGGATCTTCCCTATGTCTAATCTAAACCTGCCCCTCTCCAGTTTATACCCATTGCCCCTCATCCTATCGCTCCAAACGGTCCTTCCCCAGCTTTCTTATAGCCCCTTCAGTTAGTAGAAGGTGTTTTAAGGTCTCCTCAGAGCCTTCTCTTCTCCAGGCTGAACAACCCCAACTCTCTCAGCCTGTACTTGCACCTCCACCTGCTGTTCCTTTCTCACCTTCATTATGATCATTTCCATCTCTGCTGATCACCACAAAGGCAACAGTTTTACAGCATCACAGCGTGGTGAAACCCCCAGGTTAGAGGACAATGTGATGGAGGGAAGCAAACTAAAAAGCAGCAAGTGATGAAGCCATTAGAAAACACAGGTTTACGATGCTGTTATTTCTCACCCCTCAGCATCCAACACTTCCAGAAAAGCAAATTGTAGTTTTATAAGCAATAATTATGGCAAAGATTTAGAATCCTAGAACCACCAGGTTGGAAAAGACTTCTTAGATCACCAAGTCCAACCATTCCTATCAACTGTTTCTAGTTCAGAAGGAGAATCAGCCCTGTTTTATACTCCTATCTGCATGTAAAGATGATAAACCAGCCAGGATTGTGAGTTTGCCCCCACTTATGCACTAGGTAAGTACCTCTGTGCAGCCCCTGCAGTGCCTTGACACTATAAAAGAACACGGAGAAGAGGATAAAGCAGAAGATGGGAGGCACCTTGCAGCAGCAATAGGAGCTTTAGGATGAGGTTTGCTCGGGGTTGCCTGCTGTGAATGGGTATCTGATCCCTCCGGAGAGGAAATCAAAGGCAGCCAAGCATGGCACCAGCCGTATCGCTGCCAGCCATAAAAAGTCTTTGGCTTTAATCAGACTTCCCAAAAGATTACTTTTCCATTGGAAAACTACAAGCCTTTTGATCAAAAAAAAAAAAAAAAAGAGCAGCAAGAGTCCTAAGGAAAAAAAGCTGGGAGCTAACTCATCTATACATCATCTCCAACATCTTGATGTAAATAAGACGTCCCCTGTAGAGCTGCTGAGGACGCAGTTTCATCAGATGCAGACACACCTAAGTGAGCCTGTTAGGGATCCAGAAGCCACTGTCCCCAGACCAGGCTGATGCTAATGCAGGCAGCATCCCTCACCCACCGGCTAACACCAAGCTTCTCTCATAACCCCCCAAAACACTGAGACTAAAAGCGACATTTCCTCTGAAACTAAACCACCGGAACAGTTTTAAATTAGAAATGAGCTATAATTAAGATAGCAGAACGCACCCTTCATCATTCACAAGGCAAGCACGCCCTTTCGAGATGGACAAGGCGAGCGGTTCCCGGTTGCCCCTGAGGAGCACGGCACAAAGCAGCCCTGATACAGAGCTGTCATTCCAAGATATGAGAGGCACTTGGCAAGCTCCCAGCTTCACCATGCACACTCCACTTTGATCTCAATCAAGCACTAGACCTGTGAAACAGAAATAATAATACTGCCTCAGTAAGCAATTTAGGACCTTCTGATCCGGGCAGAGGCAGGAGTGCCCGTGGTTCGAAGCAAAAACTGCTTTCTTGTTGTGCTTTTATTTCAAATAACAGAGAAAATATTTTATTCAAAGCAGACCTGTTCTAAAGTATCTTGTTCCTTAACACAAGCACTTTTCAGTACATTGAAAGCCAGATTTAAATCAATTGACACCTTGAGGAATAAGCGATGGAAGCGACTTTTGATTAAGAAATACTCCAGAACATAATTTCTATTCAATTCAAGCTGAAGCCTTCGCATTCTGAAGTCATAGAATCATAGAATCAGGTTGGAAGAGACCCACCTGATCATCGAGCCCAACCATTCCTATCAAATGTCACTGAAGTGACAAGTCCCAAAATAAAGATATGGGAAGCATAACCATGAACCCCCATAGCAATTCCCACTGGGGTTGTCTGCTTGCCAACCCCAATTAAAAGTCTTGCCCCAGGGCTTCAGGAGCTAATCCTTAAGAGCACGTTCATATAATTTAATCCTGTAAACTTTATATTATTAATGGACACGTCTTTGTGATCTGCACTGTTCACTGAGACAAGCAATAACAACATCTATTCAGCCACGCAGAGTGAACTGGAATTAGAAAGTGATTGGCTGTAGTTCAACATTTATAATTGTTTCAATGAATACGCTATGAATACAAGGCATAATCAAATCCAAAGACCTATTATTTAGCTTGAAAAGTAGCTACAGAAACATCTCTTAAACCATTTGTATGCCTGAAAGCAGAGATCAACAGCCCAAAATATTCATCATCTTCCCCAGCTTTCCCACATTTGCTCTACAGGCAGCCCAGACGAGGGGCGAGAAGCAGTTCTTGGTCGTTACCTACATGCCACGTCGCAAACTGTGGTTGGTTTAGAGCTGAGTAACACCCAAGCAAAGTACAAATGTGCAGAAGAACTCGAGCTCTCTCCGTTATTTGGAGTTACCAGGCAATTTGCACATAGGGATCTCTCTTGTTGCTATTATTTATAGGAGAAGCACAAGGACATCACAGATGGATATTGCATTAAATCATCGTTTCCCCCAGTCTTATAACAAACCCTCCTCATCTCGTGCACGCTCCCTGCTGTGCTGAGTTTTTGCAGTGACAAGAACCTCAATTATTTTCACCAGTGGCTCATGTGAGCCTAGAGAAGGCTTAGACTTCTTTTTTTTTTTTCTGTTGATGCATTGATCCCCAGCAGAGTCCTGGTAAAAACTAGAATGATTCTATTTACGGATGATAAGCAGCCAGTTAAAGATGAGCTTTTTTTAATCTCCAACAAATATATCAGTTCCTAGATCGCGACCTGATTCAATATATTGAGTGGCTGTATGATACATCCCTTTGGCAGCAAAAAAAAAAATCCATCCCCTGCTACCCAGCTCAGACGCTAATTTGCATCATTCCACACTATCAAAGCACGATGATTTCAGCTGAATATTCATGGATGCTTTGCTCTATGTTCTATATGAAAGGGCCACAAGAAACCTGGGGAGGGACTTTTTACAAAGGCTTGTGGTGCTAGGACAAGGGGCAGTGGGGATAAACTGGAGAGGGGCAGAGTTAGACTAGTCATAAGGAAGAATTTCTTCTTGATAAGAGTGAGGAGGCCCTGGCCCAGGTTGCCCAGAGCAGGGGTGGCTGCCCCATCCCTGGAGGGGTTCAAGGCCAGGTTGGATGGGGCTTGGAGCCCCTGATCCTGTGGGAGATGCCCCTGTCCCTGGCAGGGATTTAAAAGACATGAAGATGCGGTGCTTAAGAACTTGGTTTAGCGGTGGAATTGGCTGTCAGGCTAAGGGTTGGACTCTATAATCTTAAGGATCTTTTCCAGCCTAAATGATTCTGTGAACTTATTCACTATCCCATGGAGATGTAACACTGCTTGACGGCAGAAAAAAAAAAAGGAAAAATCTATTTTTGAAAACCTAGCAGAGAAATTGCTGTGACAAACCACACGAGGGGGAGAAAAAAAAATTCTTCCACGGAATATAATTGCATTCTTGGCATAAAGCCTATTTTCAAGCAATGAACTGTCTGCTTTGATCGCAGAGCTCGAAGCAGAAATTGTCTAGCAACCAAAAATGATTTAATACAGGGAGCAAATTCCTCTGTCTCTGCTGCTAATAACACACATGTACAGTAAGTGGAAGCCACAAGACTAATGTAAGCGCGTTGAAGAACCAGTCAATGAAAAAATCACTTTCTGCCATGGGAATAAAGCACTTAAAACTATTTTGTCGCTACCTTGTAACGTTCTTGCAGCATCTGAAATAGGAGGTAGGACGTTCGTAAAGGTTAAGTAAGGAATTTTGCTTTAACCAAGGTAAAAACAAGCATACGGACAGTTAATGAGTTAGAAGTATGAAGCATGTTATCCTATTGAAGTTATAAGTGTGCTGTCACCGTAGAGCACATTGTCTGAAACAACCTAGCTCGATATGCCACGAACTCAAGAGCTGAAGTCTCACTGGACACCATCACCACTTGAAAGAGCAGATTTGCATAGATGCAGAGAGGGTTTAAACATTTTCCACTGAAAGCCAACGAAGTCAGGGAGAGAGGGGAAAAAAAAAGAATTAAGTTCTTAAAGATACAAATAGAAGCCAAGGGAGAATAGAGCACCAAAACGTCACCCGAGGGCAAAAGCACCTTTGAAAATCCCTTTTGTGCCTACATGACATCAGTAACTTTAAAGTGAAATAACTCAGGAAAACTTTATCTCGCCTCTGATGCAAAGGTCTGGTCTTATTGAAGAGAAGGGAATTCCTGCAAGGAAAGCAAGAGGTAGCCCTGGGAGGAACCCTGCTTTTCATGTGTAATTACCTACCTTGTCTACATCAACACCCACCTCAATCCAGAGCCCATACAGAGAGACAACGGAATGCGACAAGACCACAAAGACAACAGTCAAGTCAAAAGTTTTTATGCGAGATCCAACACTGTCTCGAGACTAATCGTAAAGCTCAGGAGCAGAGTGGGATGGGAGAGGCAGAGATGTGCATAGAATGTGTTCTAAGCCATTGTGGCGAGACAGGGCTCGGCTCGATTCCTCCACTCAGTACAACTGGATGTGCGTTCAAATAGTTCCTTACTCTCACTTGGAGAAGGTCTTTGTGCCAGAGTGAACGATGAGTTCACATCCAGTTTCTTGTGAACCTGAAGAAATCCATGAGAGAAAATTCTCAGTTACTGACTGGAGCTGATAGTGAAGAGATCTCAAAGATCCAGTCAGTGCTAAAAGGATCCCACAAGAGATGATCTGGGAAATTGCTTTGGACATTGGCAGCATCACCTCAGAAGGGAGCTGTTGGTGAATATCACAGCTGATTTTCCTAAATTGTTACACAAAACCAGTCACAGGCACAGCCTTGGAATTTTTTTTATGTTGTACCTCCTATAATTCCAAGGCATTTCATTGCATCAGGTTCTGCTCAGCAGTATTAAGTCAGCAAGAAAAGATTTTCATTTTATTTCTGTAAGAACACGGGAGTTATCCTGCACTAATCAACCCCCAACCTACACATGACAGGTTTTAACATGATTTTTAAAGGATCCATCTTGTTTTCCAGAAAATAAACCCGTTTGTGTTAGTTAACAGGTATTGTTTTGTCAGCTCTCAAATGTGTGTGAGATTGCACCAGGCAAAGTGCCAAGAGCTGCTGCTTCCCGGCAAAGGCATCTGCTCAGTGCAGCGATGAAGGATTGACTAGTGATGCTCCTGAACTCTGCTCTTTTGTTTTATTGATATATTTAGGCTCCTTTTAAAGCAAATCTCTCAAGTTTGTGTTCTTCCTCCAGATTCAAAACAGAAAACTGAACCCTTCGCGAGGGATAAAACCGGTGCGACAGATTGGAGTGGCAGAATGGGGGAATTTGCCATTTGGAGCTGTAAAGTCACATTTATTTTCAGCTGACTCCGACCTTTCCGCAGTTTAGCCCTCCCTTCTTCTGTTTATAATACGCAGTGCTGAGCTTTCCTTATCAATAATGCAAAAGGCGCGAGTAAAGCAGAAGATGCCCAAGAAGGGCCACAAGCTGATTCAGGAGATCTGCGGGTTTACTGCACCCCTGACACGCAAACCTCGCTTTTTACAACCATTTCACAGTAACGCGCCAAAAGATATTAAAAGCATTGTTCTCTGGTTTAGTTTAGTGCGAAAATATACTGAAACTGGACAAAGAAAGAACTAGACTGAGAGTAATTAGCATAAAAGTGAAGTTGAAGGGGCTAGAGTTGTACTCAAGATCTTTTCCAAAGACACTTATTACAACAATGGAAGAGTAGTTTGAATCATAGAATCACCAGGCTGGAAGAGACCCATCGGATCATCAAGTCCAACCATTCCTATCAAAATTTGTAATCAAAGTTTGCAATTAGTATCTCCCACGTGTTCTTATTGGTGTTCAACAACAACACTGGTGTGAGAGTAACAGGTTCCATTCATCAATATCACCACAGAGAGGGATTATTGTGAGTATTTGCTACTAAAATTGTATCTTTTCTGATTGCACAGAGATCAAAACCTCCACAGGCTGAGAGAGTTGGGGTTGTTCAGCCTGGAGAAGAGAAGGCTGCGAGGAGATGCTATCATGACTTTCTAGCACCTGAAGGGGCTACAAGAAAACTGGGGAGGGGCTGTTCACAAAGGCTTGTGGTGATAGGACAAGGGGCAATGGGGATAAACTGGAGAGGGGCAGAGTTAGACTGGACAGAAGAAGAAATTTCTTCACTATGAGAGTGGGGAGACACTAGAACAGGTCACTCAGAATATCTGTGGCCAGGTTGGATGGGGCTTGGGCAGCCTGACCTAGTGGGATGTCCCTGCCCATGGCAGGGGGCTCAGAACTGGATGATACTTAAGGTCCCATCCAACCTGAACTATTCTATGATTCCAGCTCAGATTACCCAGGAACAAAGCCTATCCTAGCAGGAAAAAAGAAAGTCCCAGAACTCAACAGTTCCTGCAGTTTAAGTCCCTTATGAAAATTAATTCTGGAAGCAAAAAAGCAAGCAGAGTAGCAAAGTCTCCTTTTAAATTGTTTTTGGCTAGATTATGCTGATTTAAGTTTCCAAATAAGATTATTTGCTCAGATATATTCAGAAATAGCTGCTCTGTTAGACTCGCATCCCATCTTGCTCCGGGATAACTTCTTTATTACAAGCTCTTGGAACATTTCTTTAGCAAAAAAATGCACACGCGTTACATTAAAACATGGTAAATGTTGTTATTTTCCTATAACGCGAGCAAAATTCCCCACTCGTATAAACAATATTCGAGATCCCTGGAGATGCATAAGACTGACAGCACCGGATGGCACGAATATAAAGCAGTTTTCAATAAGAGCTATGCAGATGCAGCAGTCCCTGCCCCCTCTTAGCTCAGATTCTCTCCTAAAAAATGTTTTTGTAAAGCTTCAGGTGTGCCACATTTTTCATCAGAAGGGAGTTTAACCTTCATTAAGAAAGGGGCAAAGTCTTCCCAGAGCAAAGTCATGTTTCCTCTAAGGCCACAGCTTAAATAATGAACGACGGCAGCGTTTGTCAGGGAGAAAGGTTAAAATATTGCAATCAACTATATTACTCTAAAAAAATTCTTGCTTGAATGAAGAAATCTGTGCCCAGGGCCAATTCTGCCAGCGCAGTAGATTTCTGCGTTCCTCGCCCTTACAATCAATTATCTGATTGCAACGCCCTTGGCTTGACCATCCCTTTTCTCCGCTGAGCATTGGACACTGAACTCCTCAGCTCAGCAGCCCCTCATTGATTATTTGCATGTAATTAGCCCCCGTAGCCCTGGCTTGATGCGCCCTCACCACAGCCCCAGGGTGCTTGCCCTAGAGATTCGAAGAGCTACTCAAAACCAAGACAATTGCAAAGGTGAAACTGGTAAATAGAAAGGTGATAAGGGGCAACAACCTCAAGATGCACCAAGAGAGATTTAGGTTGACTATTAGGAGGAATTTCTTTCCTGGAAGGGAAGGTTGCCCAGGGAGGTGGTTGAATCACCATCCCTGGAGATGTTTAAAACACAGACGTTGTACTTGGGGACGTGGGCTGGTGGCAAACTTAGCAGGGCTGGATGGATGGTTGGACTCAATCTTAAAGGTCTTTTCCAACAGATACTCTGTGTGAGGAAGGAGCTTTTCCTGCGAGCGAGTCACCGTACGGACATTTCTCAAAGGACTCGTTCCACTTTTTGCTGCGGTGGCAGTGACCACAGTCAGAGCAAGGGTATTGGACTGACTGGAGTGTCGCTTGGATCAATATGGTAATTCCTATCTGGCTACTCACTTTACCCAAGGTGAGCGCTAATGGGTCCACACAGCAGTTTTTGATACCTTGAAGTGACAGACATTGTGGTTCATCAATTCCGTAATTCTAGCAGCAGTGCCAGTGAAACAGATGCTTTCGAGAACACACAGCCAGCTGCTGTCTGTCAGGAAATAATCTCAATGTAAAACACAAAGAATAAACTCCTTTAAAATTAACTTTTATGTCTCCTTCACGATGACCTAAATATCGGAATGATTCGGGTTGGAAGGGATCTTAAAGCTCATCCAGTTCCAACTCCGCTGCCACGAGTGGGGACACCTCCCACAGGATAAAAAAAAAAAGGTATAAAGATTAAATATTTAAAGTGAAGATTAAAAGATGCATAAGCATGGTTCCAATTGCCCTAAGTACATCCAGTACATTTATATTACCAGTGAAAATTTGTGTATTTGGACAATGAGTATATAATATTTATGCACAGCTGATAGAGGGTTTGATCCTGAATAATCCAATGAACACAATTAATTGACAAAGAATTTCAGTGGAGGTAGAAGTTAAGCCGTACTCCTAGGATGGAGTTGCAGGACTTGGCTCAGAGCATAAGAAGATGATTTACAGCTGACTAAAACCAACAGAAATATTCACACAGCTTCGGCAGGGTTCAAATTCACTTCCAAGGCAGCTGCCTGTACCGAGATAGAGTCACAGAATCATGGAATCACCAGGCTGGAAGAGACCCACTGGATCATCGAGTCCAACCGTTCCTATAAAAATAAAATTTAAAAAAAAATAACTCCGACCCTTCCCCATAGTTTTTTCATTTATTTAAAGTAGCAAGGGACGATGCTGAATCAGAATTCATACTTTTCATATCACTTTGATTCCTTAGGACTTGAATGAACAGGTTTCTGCAAGGTTGATACGCGAGTGCATGAGGGATAACGAAGCACATGTACCTTTATTAAAAATTGTACCAAATTCAGCAATTTGGTATTGAAGTTGTTGATAGAATCAGTGAATAGTTTGGGTTTGAAGGGTTGGCAGGGACATGTCCCACTAGACTAGGCTGCCCCAGGCTTCATCCAACCCAGCCTTGAACACCTCCACAGATGGGATAACACCTCTAGGGATGGAACAAAGGGTCTTTTCTAACATTGTTAGTCTTCCCCATGCAGCGCCTCTCTTGGATGTGTCTGTAGACTTGGAAGCTTGACTACTTTATGTTCTCCTACAAATGGACTTTGAGCTTGTTTGAAGACTCCAGCAGGGGAGCACAACTACCAGATCACCTGAATCAACCCTGGTGATCGATGGGGTGGCAGATCAACTCCATGTTTACGGAATATTAAGAATATATACAAAAGGATACCACAAAATTAGTGTTCAAAGCACTGAGTGACCATGTTTCATACATAAACGTCTACGTGTCTGCATACTCACTCTACACTGAAGCTGCAGCACCAGGCTTGGAATACACAAAAAGCATATTTGGACACTTTAGGGAGATAATGGAACATGAAGTGGGAACAAGGACTTGGGAAGCCTGTATCGATTCAGCTTGACTGTCTCTGGGAGTCAGCGATGTAATCTTATTACAGCATTAAGGGCTACATTATTTTTTGCATTGGGATTAAGTCTATATACATTAAGGAAGTCACGTGAGAGACAGGGAAAGGCTACGGGCCATTATAAAGTGCTTAGACCTTAATGCTCCAGGAGACTATTAGCTACAGCCACTCATCCTCATTAACAAGGGATCTCATGACAATATCTTCTCTGAACAATGCCACCCTCTCCCCATCTCCCTCGGGGTTCCCATTATCCCTTTACAACCCTTTCTATATTATCCTTAGGTTTTGATTGATGAAGCAAACTGGAAGGAAAAGAGCCCAAGATGATATTTTGACAGATCAGAAGAAATGGCAATAGGGCAAATAGGACAAATAAGGAGGAAAAAAAAAATTAAAAAAGCTTAAGACTCATTTTAGCCACTTTAGGAAAGAGTTCATAGAATAGGGTCAGAGAATCATTAGGGTTGGAAAAGACCTCTAAGATCATCCAGTCCAACCATCAGCCCAACCTCCCTGTGCCTGCCAAACCATCTCCCAAAGTGCCACATCCACATGTTCTTTGAACCCCTCTTGAGAACAAATAATGATGGGGACCCTCCAGACAAGAGCAGGATACCTTAGAAAAGATTTTAATTGAATATATATCTCCTCCAGCATCTGATATGCTATATTGCTCCAAATACCCTTAGATACGCTTCCAAATCATAATAAGTATAAATACAGTCTTTTCATTTCTACTGCGTGGTAGGAGATCAGCCAGATACAAAGAAATAACCACTAACTACAGCAAACAGCTCTTCGATTCCCTCTGAAGAGCCACCACATTCCACACATGGTCATTGAAGTCTATCAAACTCAACAAAACATATTCCCAGAGCATTTTAAATACCTCCTGGAGACGTTGGAGAAGAAAGCAGCTTTGAAGAGTGTTAATAAGGTGCTCTGGGCATTACGTTACCTTCACTCTGTCCTTGAAGGTCACTGACTGTCACTCAATGAGCGCGGCTTCTGTTCCCATTAACTAAATTCTTCTCCTCAGGCCAGATGACTATAGATTATCACCTTGCAGAGCAGACTTTGGCTCAATATCTACTTCCTTCAGCTTTTTTTCGATCTCCTGGAGGAATTTTTCCTGGCTACCCCTTGAGACTGTGCAAATGAGCTTCCAAAACATGTGGCAGAAACCCCATTATGTTCTCTCACCTTCCAATGAGAAATGTCAGAGTGACGCCCGCTCGCCTCAGCCGAACAACCTTCGCAAATCGTTATTTCAGCCCTCAGGAAATCTCCAGCCCTGGGTGTTTCACCACGATGC
This sequence comes from Piaya cayana, assembly GCA_013389865.1. Lineage (NCBI taxonomy): Eukaryota > Metazoa > Chordata > Aves > Cuculiformes > Coccyzidae > Piaya > Piaya cayana. The sequence goes on along the minus strand of WAAB01023638.1, from coordinate 44,578 downwards.
TTATTAAAAACATCACCTTGACCAGAAAATAAGGTATTAGTATCTACTATTTTGCACAATTACCTGAAAACTCAATAGTGTAAAGACACAACTAAAAAAAAAATAAAGAAATTAGAGTTTTAAACCATGCTGAACAAGTTAGAGTTTAATCAACCATCCTATTTACAATCAGCTTTGCCTTTACCAATAAGCCAGTGTAGTGATGCTGACTTAGGGCTTTTTTTTTTCAGAGTGCAGTGGTGTTAACTTTAAGAAAACAGAGATGATTAATTCATCACACTCCTAATTCCGCTATATAGGTTTTCGGTCATACACCCATGATACACGGCTGAGAACAAACGCAGAATCAGCAGAGAAAGAGGTTTGGATGTAAAGTGCGTGTTGTACAGACAGTTGTACAATTCAGCACAAGCCCTTTTTGAGGTTGTTAACAAATAAAAAATGGAAAATCATTAATAATGGGCTGCAAGGGCAGCATCTGCTTCCCAAAGGATGAAGATAGATTATATTTTGTGGGCACAAAGAATAAGTATATAGCTTTGGTTTGAAAGGGCTTTATTCTAGGGGAAGAAAACAAGATAAAAGAGCCTCAAAACAAAGAGCCAGAGCAAGAATCTTTGCAAGACGGCACAGTTCGGATCTCAGGGACAATTCACAGCATAAAAGTAGCTGTCCTGGGGAAAAGAGTTTGTGTGGAAGTGGTGTAGAGAGCCAAGGAAGACACAGATAACACAAGGAAACTGCACTGATAAGGGCTTTTCGGCTCGACTGCCCTGCCCAGATGAGTAGACAGAGCACAAAGACGCTCTACGTAAAAACCAGAGGAGTATTTCGAGCACGAGGATATTGATGTCTTTTACTCTACCCAAGCAGAGTGAGCTTGGCACCCAGGTGATGACAGACAGCAGAGCCTCGGTAGGTCCTCACAGCCTCCTTCCGCCTCTTTCCTAGCGCCTAACACACATTTCTACTTCCAGCTCCTTCTACATCCAGCACAACGTGCTGCAAGAAGGATTGATAGAGTGCCATCTACTGATAAAATTCAAACTTCTCCTACAGTCGCAGGGATCAAACTGAGAAAGAAAAGTGAAGTTGGGAAGAGCCCCAAAGTGAGAATAAGCTGGGCTGGGGGAGCTCCAGAAACACACGATGCAGGCAGAGCAGCATATAGGTGGTTGCATTTAGGGTTTCTTGTGGCATGATGGGGAGGGGCACTTGATCAGGGAGGATGAGGTGGAACGGTTTTCAGCTGAAATACAGGAGATCTTAGGCAGAAATGTTTTCCTGTGAGGTCCTGGCCCAGGCTGCCCAGAGGAGGGGTGGCTGCTCCATCCCTAGAGGGGTTCAAGGCCAGGTTGGATGGGGCTGGGAGCCCCTGATCCAGTGGGAGGTGTCCCTGCCCATGGCAGGGGTGGCACTGGATGGGCTTGGAGGTCCCTTCCAACCCAAACCATTCTAAGAACCTAAACTGGGAACAGCTCTTGAGGATGCCGAAATAATCAGTTCTTCATTAACTACACAGCTTTGTTCATCTCTTAACTGCACCTACTGCCAAGATGGAAAAAGAAAGAGGAACAAGACATGCTTGAACTGGAAGGATCCACTCTCTAATATATTCCTAGTCACCAACGCACCCCCAAAAACCTACGTGTGCTGCAGATGGTGGCAGATGTTTGATGTGGCTTTCCTACCTACAGGAGCAAATTCCCCGTGGCTTAAGCATTGTCCTTGGTTTCGAGGTAAGTGTCATGTCAAACCCAAGAGCAGAACCCACAACCAGGCACTGTGCAAACAGCCCAAGACAGAGCACTCCTATCCCAGCTGCTTATGATGCTTCGGTGCTCCGAGGCTAGACAAATCTTGCATAATTTCCATCCGCTGTCTGGTCCCTCAACTTTACCTCCTTTGCTCCCACTTAGGGACAAAAGAGAGGAGAGATTTAGTCATAAACAGTTAAGCACTTAGAGCGATGATGAGCCGCCCTGCCAAAAATGGAGATCGTGGCCCAACATGAACTGCTTTCAGCAGACGAGGGGATTAGAAGCCATGCGTGAAGACAGTTCTCCACCGATCTTTAGTAAAGCTACTTCGTGTCCTGCTCAGATGTGCTCCATTTAATTAAATGAGAGCTAAATAATACTCGGTGCCAGCACCAAACTGAAAAATATTTGCATGGTGAGATACCTGGCTAAGGCTCTGAATACAGGAGGTCGTGATTTTCGTTACCGTGATTGTGTGTTGACTAAACGCTTTCATTCTGAGGAAAACAGATTTGCTAAGTATGAGGGAACCAGCACAACATCCAATATTCTCCTTCCACTAGGACTTACTCTTTTTTCCAACAGCAGAGACACACCAGGGTTAAGGTTTGCAGAGCTTTAAGAACCTAACTGGTAACTTGGCTTTAAGTCTGTATATTGATTTGTGCATTAATATGCCATTATCTCCACAATATATGATAGATGAAATATAGGCAATGCTCAAATTTATTGCTGCTGCCTTTTTTTTTTTAATCTTGCTAAATCACTCTTATTGTTTCTTCCATCTCCAGAGATACCTAATGAAACACTGGCAAGCCAGGCATTAGGTCTTCCAGGCAGGAAAAATGTTAAATGTGCAGAAAGCACAACTTTTTCCTCATATTATAATGCTATAGAATTTAATAACCTTAAAAAGTTTCTGATCTTCATGGAACAACTTAAGGACTACTTAGAATCACAGAATCATAGAATCACCAGGTTGGAAGAAGCCCACTGGAACATTGAGTCCAACCATTCCCATCAATCACTAACCCATGTCCCTCAGCACCTCATCCACCCATCCCTTAAACCCCTCCAGGGAAGGTGAATCAACCACCTCCCTGGGCAACCTCTGACACTGCCCAATCACCCTTCCTGGGAAATATTTTTTCCTAATGTCGAGCCTGACCCTCCCCTGGTGGAGCTTGAGGCCATTCCCTCTCGTCCTGTCCCCTGCCCCTTGGTAGAAGAGCCCAGCACCTTGATGCTTTGTTTAGCCTCTCATTTTCCCCTTTCTATATTCTTATCTTAAAAGCACTTCCATGGATAAACGGTGCCTCCTCACCGCTATTGCAATTTTCAGAAAACCTCAACACAAAGTTTTCCTTCAGGTAAAAGCATCTGCCCTTTGTTTTTTTTTCTAGCACGCGGCACTTTCCGTGCAGCATCGCTTGGGCGGCAGTCAGGAATGCAAGAGTTACTGCTGAATGCAGCATTTCCTCGGGGCCGGGCTGGGGAGGTCGCATCGGTGCCCAGGCGATCAGAACCGTGCCAAAAAGAAAAGGCTGCACAAACTATTGATGCATTGCAGATAAAATGTAGATCAGCCGCGCTGGTTTGGCAGCGAGCCTGGTGGAGTGGAGAGCAGGAGCTCTGTCTCTGGGGTGGAAACACATATGTTCCTGCTTCTTCTCCCTTCCTTGTCCCACACGGCCAAGTTGGTTTGATGTTGTTTTTTTTTAAATACCAAAGCTCGGCTTTACAAAGTACATGTGCAAAGACCTTCTAGCCATTTTATGGACTTTTTGATATTCATTCCAGCTCCGCTTTCATATTAATGTAAATGCTCTGTCTTTAGAAGAGATATAATATAATTTACTTAGGCAACCCTCCTATATAATTATGTTAAGTGTCCATTTGACCGTTTATATAACAGCTAATTGTATATTTGAGGAGCTGGTGTAGAAGTCTCTTTAACCCTAGGACGTGCACAGGGAACAGAGACAAAAGAATCCAAGTGACACTGCAGCCCTCTCCAGGGTCTCAGGTCAAACACTGCCTGAACCTGCTGTCACCAAAACCAGAGGCAAAATTCACTGATATTAATGGGAAGGTCACATGAAACAGGTAAGAGAACAGATAACACAACTCACATGAGCATTTCCATATGGCCTGTGGATCACATCGCCTCCCTAGCTAGAGTGAGGCCACTCAGCACAAACATTAATACTGATTTGAGGGGAAGATTGAGATGAGATCTTAGCAAAAAATGTTCTCCTGTGAGGGTGGGGAGGTTCCGGACCAGGTTGAACCATTCCTGGAGGTGTTGAAGGCCGGGTTGGATGGGGCTTGGAGCAACCTCATCCAGCTTTAGGTGTCCCTGCCCATGGCAGGGGGACTGGAAGTCTTTCAACCCAAACTACTCTACAATTTGAGATGAAAAACCAACTTTTAGCATCTCTTGAAGCCCTGTTGGCCCCGGGGGACACTGCAGCTCCACAGCACCTGGCACCAACCAGCTCACATAAGGTCAGGTCCCACTTAGGCTTGGCTAAATCAGACTGGATCGGGCTTGTTCACACTTCTTTGGCTCAGAGTCATTTCCTTCCAAATGCACTTTTTGCTTTGCTAACATGCAGGTCTGAGTAGAGCTTGAAAATTTAATTTCAAGGGCTTCTCCGCATCATTTCCACCCTAGTTTTGCAAACCCCAAAGGATCCAGATATTCAAAGTGCTGATCTTTTCAAAGGACAGCATTGCCCATTAAGACTCTGGATTCAGATCCGTGTGTAGCGGAGAGATTTTAGGGCTGTTGAAGTGGTTTTATTAGTATTTTACCCTTAGCTTTAAGGAGTTTTTACTTACTTGCCACTTATGCTTTCTATATGATTTTTCCTACTTTTCTTGATCAGAAAAACACAAGAGATTTGGCAAAACTGCAGTTTTGAGTTTAAGAAAGTGAATTTTTCCACACAAAGCATCAACATTCCCTACTTTTCTCCGATTAATTCAGTGAAATTCTGAATCCGGATCCACATTGAGGGGTCAACCCTGCATTTCATATGTTACATCACCATGTGTTGAAACAAAACTGGAGATCTGAAAATAGATCTCCTCCTAACTTGCAGCCAGAAACATTTTCTTAAAGGAAAATATCCTACCCTTTCCTCACTCTAAGCTTGCTCTCCTGCCTCCTGAAAGCTAAAGAGAAAGACTGAGAATCTAAGCAATAAGACATAATAATAGAATATAATTATAATAGAATAAGATATAGAACTTAAAGTAAATCTCTTCCATTCCCCGACCCTTAAAGCTTTTGTTTCTGCAGACTCAGATCGCAAAGCACTGAGGTTTCAAAGACTTCTCTGAGGAACTGGGAAGCCTGGCAAATTCTGAATTTGGCAGTGATGATGGGGAGGGGTTTTGCTTAGTGTTTAAATTCTGCAGCACCAGTTAATAGTGCCAGCAGAAGAAATGTTCCCTAGCACTTAACTTTGAGATTTATTTGAATCCTGAGCCCTGTTTTACATGCAGAGGATTTATGGCAATGGATCCATCCTGCTATTACACCCTCATGAGCTCAGCAGTAGCTTTGCCTCATTAAAACCTTTAGGATTCAGCTCCTGCTCCTCCCTGGATTTGATTCTATTTGTGTCATCTCGCTCANTTTATATAACAGCTAATTGTATATTTGAGGAGCTGGTGTAGAAGTCTCTTTAACCCTAGGACATGCACAGGGAACAGAGACAAAAGAATCCAAGTGACACTGCAGCCCTCTCCAGGGTCTCAGGTCAAACACTGCCTGAACCTGCTGTCACCAAAATCAGAGGCAAAATTCACTGATATTAATGNTTTATATAACAGCTAATTGTATATTTGAGGAGCTGGTGTAGAAGTCTCTTTAACCCTAGGACATGCACAGGGAACAGAGACAAAAGAATCCAAGTGACACTGCAGCCCTCTCCAGGGTCTCAGGTCAAACACTGCCTGAACCTGCTGTCACCAAAATCAGAGGCAAAATTCACTGATATTAATGGGAAGGTCACATGAAACAGGTAAGAGAACAGATAACACAACTCACATGAGCATTTCCATATGGCCTGTGGATCACATCGCCTCCCTAGCTAGAGTGAGGCCACTCAGCACAAACATTAATACTGATTTGAGGGGAAGATTGAGATGAGATCTTAGCAAAAAATGTTCTCCTGTGAGGGTGGGGAGGTTCCGGACCAGGTTGAACCATCCCTGGAGGTGTGAAGGCCAGGTTGGATGGGGCTTGGAGCAACCTCATCCAGCTTTAGGTGTCCCTGCCCATGGCAGGGGGACTGGAAGTCTTTCAACCCAAACTACTCTACAATTTGAGATGAAAAACCAACTTTTAGCATCTCTTGAAGCCCTGTTGGCCCCGGGGGACACTGCAGCTCCACAGCACCTGGCACCAACCAGCTCACATGAGGTCAGGTCCCACTTAGGCTTGGATAAATCAAACTGTATCAGGCTTGTTCACACTTCTTTGGCTCAGAGTCATTTCCTTCCAAATGCACTTTTTGCTTTGCTAACATGCAGGTCTGAGTAGAGCTTGAAAATTTAATTTCAAGGGCTTCTCCGCATCATTTCCACCCTAGTTTTGCAAACCCCAAAGGATCCAGATATTCAAAGTGCTGATCTTTTCAAAGGACAGCATTGCCCATTAAGACTCTGGATTCAGATCCGTGTGTAGCGGAGAGATTTTAGGGCTGTTGAAGTGGTTTTATTAGTATTTTACCCTTAGCTTTAAGGAGTTTTTACTTACTTGCCACTTATGCTTTCTATATGATTTTTCCCACTTTTCTTGATCAGAAAAACACAAGAGATTTGGCAAAACTGCTGTTTCGAGTTTAAGAAAGTGAATTTTTCCACACAAAGCATCAGCGTTCCCTACTTCTCTCCGATTAATTCAGTGAAATTCTGAATCCGGATCCACATTGAGGGGTCAACCCTGCATTTCATATGTTACATCACCATGTGTTGAAACAAAACTGGAGATCTGAAAATAGATCTCCTCCTAACTTGCAGCCAGAAGCATTTTCTTAAAGGAAAATATCCTACCCTTTCCTCACTCTAAGCTTGCTCTCCTGCCTCCTGAAAGCTAAAGAGAAAGACTGAGAATCTAAGCAATAAGATAGAATAATAGAATATTATTATAATAGAATAAGATATAGAACTTAAAGTAAATCTCTTCCATTTCCCCGACCCTTAAAGCTTTTGTTTCTGCAGACTCAGATCGCAAAGCACTGAGGTTTCAAAGACTTCTCTGAGGAACTGGGAAGCCTGGCAAATTCTGAATTTGGCAGTGATGATGGGGAGGGGTTTTGCTTAGTGTTTAAATTCTGCAGCACCAGTTAATAGTGCCAGCAGAAGAAATGTTCCCTAGCACTTAACTTTGAGATTTATTTGAATCCTGAGCCCTGTTTTACATGCAGAGGATTTATGGCAATGGATCCATCCTGCTATTACACCCTCATGAGCTCAGCAGTAGCTTTGCCTCATTAAAACCTTTAGGATTCAGCTCCTGCTCCTCCCTGGATTTGATTCTGTTTGTGTCATCTCGCTCAAGTTCACTTTGAAAATGTAAAGACTGCAGTGCCAACCCTCCTGTCTGCCTTTCCCCCGTAGTCTATGCAATATCTCGTGCCAGATTCCCTTCTCCACTGGCAGAAAGAAAACTTCAAGCGTTATTTATGTGAAGTCCTTGACACCAGCCAACCTGACACGAAGGTTTCTTGCAGCGCTCGAGCCTAGCATGAGCCTGAGAATGGATTTAAGGCAAAAAAAAGCCCCACACATCAGCAAAATGAGCTTTCTTTGAAACCACTTTCAACTGGCTGAACATCAGCTTGCTGCGATAGCAATCGATAAAACCCTCTCTCCCAGTCCTGGCGTTTGCAGGGTAATAAAACATTGCAACCAGCAGCGATGCAGCAGAACTGTGGAGTCATGCTGCTGCAGTACATTAACTTACATAAGCCGAACACAACTCCTCTGCAAAAACTCACTTTTGCTCACAGATTGCTTCTATCCATGGCATGAAAATATTACCTCCTAATTGCACGGTCTGATGAGCTTTTCCACAGGAGGATATTTTAGTTGCCGAGCCTTCGGGAGCTCCTGCTGCACCAGAGGAGCAGCCACTCTCTGCTCAGCACTGAAAACTCAGTCATCACAAGGAACCCCTCTTTCACCCTTAAACTATTAAGAGAAGGACTCTTGCTTCAACAGAAACAAAGAAAAGTGAGGCTGAAGAGGTCAGAGAACTCTGGGTGTTGATGGGTGGGAGTAGTGAAGGGGGACGAGGTCCAGTTCAGAAATGAAGAAAGTAGAGAAAGACTAAAACCCACTGCTTTGAGCCTGAATTGCTGCTGATCTCTTGAGTTTGGTCACCGAAGCGGTCATAGAATCATAGAATCACCAGGTTGGAAGAGACCCACCAGATCGAGTCCAACCGTTCCCATCAATCTCTAAACATGCCCCAAAATAAGAGCTCTATAGACTCAACAATTCCACTCAAAGCCAGAGAGGACAGAGACCTGCCCAGGATTGTTTTCTACATCTGGATTTAAGCTGCTCAGGAGCACAAAGGAAGTTTCTAGCAGAGCTGATACCCGGTGCTTAATTCCCGTGCTGCATGCTTTAGGGATTTGATATACTCCACACGTGTGCCTAAAATCCAGATTATTAATGATGTCTGGGAAAAAGGAATAGAAGTCTAGCCCTCACCAATTGCCTCCAGCTCTGTGTAAAGGTTCAAGCCAGCTGATCAACAAGGAACAGCAGGGGAGCGGTTGGACTCAATGATCCATTGGGTCCTTTCCAACCTAGTAATTCTACGATTTGTGCCTCTGGAATAGTAACTTGAATACTTGGAGGACTTAGAGGAACAAAGGTGGAATGGCAGGAGTTAATCAGTTTTCAAAAGCCTCTATTAGTTCCCACCCCCTCACCAATTGCCTCCAGCTCCGTGCAAAGGCTCAAGTCAGCTGATGGACGAGGAACAGCAGGGGAGTGGTTGGACTCAGTGATCCAGTGGGTGCTTCCCAACCTAGTGATTCTATGATTTGTGCCTCTGGAATAGTAATTTGAATACGTGGAGGACTTAGAGGAACAAAGGTGGAATGGCAGGAGTTAATCAGCTTTCAGAAGGCTTTGTTAGTTCCCACCCATCCCTTTCCTCCTCTCCATATCTCTACAGGCTCGTTATCTCTTCTCTGACTGCCTTTCAGTCGTTTTGTACCACAGCCAAGTACAAACATACGGTCAGTGAGGTGTTTTGGCTGAGGGGGAGACGCTGTGTCACAAGGGTTGTGGGTCCTGCTCTACAAACCCTCTCCCAACACCACAGTTAAGTCCTTCATACCTGCTGAATTTTGTGCCCTGCCAAGAGGGGACGCAGCAAAAGAAGGGTAAGAAACAGCGCTGACAGCAGCTAGTGCATTTCCAGCGCCAGAACAGCTCTTCAAACACATCCCCGAGTCCGTATTTATTCTCTCGGCTCCCCAAATTAACCTGCTGCCCTGGCGATGAGTGAGAAGAGCGAAGAGCAGCACAGCTCCTAACTGAACATCTGCGCTGAGGGCTCATTCGTGACAAGGAACAGGGAAAAAAGGGACATGGGATAGACTCGTCCATGCGATTATCTCGTCCAATATTTGCTTGCCAGTGTAAAAACTCAGCGTGAACAAGCCAGCTGTAGTCTACTGCTGGTATTAATCAGTATTAAGCTTTTCCTCCCTTGCAGGAGCAGCAAGGAAGCAGAGAGGACATTGATTAGAGTAGACAGATCCTCTCCATGTTTGAGGATGGCCCAGGGATGGCTTAATTGGCTGGAAGCTATTGAAATCCAGCACTGGGTCCTTGGAGGAGGTGGGTCTCACTTTGCAGCAGCTGAGGATTGTCCCCTGTGACACCTACTGGCTGGGAGCAGCTGGTGTACCTGCACCTATTAACACTGCTGGAAAGAAGGTGTTAACATACACCTGGTCTGTAACAGCAGATTGGGGTTGACTCAGACTCTTATCAGTGATTGAACATGGATTATAGCATAAACACCAGGATTTTATGTTAGTAAACACATACTTTCAGCTCCAATGCAAAGAAGTAGACCAATGGCACCAGTTGGGGACTACCTCCTGGCACCAACACAGCTCCTTTCAAAGGCAGGAGACCCCCAAATTACGCTTTAGTTTGCGGTGCCGCTTAGAAAACTCTTCCTAACAAAGGAGACAATATGCTGACCTGCTAGACAGGGCCACATCGAAGCTGTCCTCCGCATAGAAGGGATTTGAAGTTAGAGAAAACACATGCTCACAGGGGCACAACTGCTCCTCTTCACAGTTTCACCCTCCTATGCATGGATTAACCTGCTCTTACCCTCCTCACAGGCAGGCAGCCAGCTCAGGGTAGAGTAAAACACCTTTGCGATGCTGCAAAAATACCTCCTGCTGAACCAGACAGAATCACTAAGTTGGAAAAGACCTCCAGGGTCAACAGGGCACGGTGCAAGAGCATTGCAGTTTGGCTGGTTTATACACAATTTAGCACCTTCTAATTTTGATGCCTCTACTTCGATGCTTTCAAAAACTCAACAGATAACCAGAAACACGTCAGCGCTGCTGGTGGCCTCCCCCCCATCACTGCCTGCTTCATAAAAATTGAATAAAAAGCTGTTCAGCAGCAAAGCACTGGAACAGGCTGACCAGGGAGGGGGTTGAGTCACCTTCCCTGGAGGGGTTTAAGGGACAGGTGGACGAGGTACTGAGGGACATGGGTTAGTGATTGATGGGAATGGTTGGACTCGATGATCCAGTGGGTCTCTTCCAACGTGGTGATGCTGATAATGAGAGGTGAGGAGGAAGAGATGGGGGCTGCCTGTTGAGTAGACCCAGAAACACTCATGCTCGCTCTGATCAGGCTTTGAGTCAAGAAGCTCCATCGGGAAGGGAGTCAGAGACCAGTGAGTCAGGCGTGTGGGCTGTGCTGCGTTAGCGAAACCGAGCTCTGAGGAGAATAACAATGGACTTTCTCTCCTCTTCCTTCCTGTACTTAATTACAACACCAGAGGGAAACCCACTGCGCCTACCCTGCTCCTGCTACCCCCTCAGGCAGGACACTTGCTCACTGCTGTTCCCTGCAAGATGCCTCCTGCAGAACCATTTCATTACTTTCTTAGACAACTGATAACACGTCCCTCTAGGACCAGAACACTCCTAACAAGTGAACACCTCAAAAACCCCTCCAGGGGTGCAGCAAGAATAAATAAACTCAACAGAAAGGAAGAGAGTTACTGCTTCATATTACAGGGTCTCTGAGAACATCATTGAGCTGAAGTTGACAACAGTGACAAAAGGAGCAGGCACTTACATTCCAGCTGCAGACAGGCAAAGGGGAAGGCTGGAGGAATGGCTTTTTTTCCTCTATTTCATCTCTCTGTATCTGGTCTGCTCACACGTCCGTTCTCTTCAGTAACATCCAGCTCTGAAGATACTGGAAACCCAGTGAGACTGGGCTTAAACTGGGTCCTTGAAGGAGCTATAACTTCTCTGCCTCCAGGCAACCAGTAACATAACAAAAGTAATTACTTCAGAGCAGCAAGGATAGCACCGCTAACCACTTTTAAGCCTTTTCTGCCCACACAAAGAACCACCTTTAGGGAAAAGGCTCATTCTTCAAAGCTGACCCAAGGTATGACTAAAAGGAAGCCAGGTCAAGCAAATTAAGGCAGCACCCCTCCCCTTTCTTATTTCTTTGTTTGAAAATTAAGGGGTAATTAAACCTTTAAAAAGCTCTTTATTAATCCCAGGTGGATGGGAGGGGGCTGCTGGAATCATTGGGTCCCAATGGAGATAAATTAATTTATAGCAGCTGAGGGTCTGGCTCTGAGCTCCTGCAGTTCCTAAAACACTCGAAGCGGATAAACCGGCTGTATTGCAACTTGTCTTGAGAATCAAAAACCTGTTTCCTCTGCAAAACTGAAATGAATCCAGGGAGATCAATCAGCAGAACATTTTCTGTCAAACCAGTAACAACTTCGTCTGTAGTTTATCTGGCTGCAGCCATCGTTGAATAAATTACCAACCCGGAGCTCAAATGCAATGTTTGCCTTTCTGTCTGTTTAATTAAAGGCATCGCATATTTCGCAAGCTAGATTTTTGACAGCTCTAGTAGCAAACACCCTCCAGATGGAGACGTGCCTTAGCGGCTCAAAGCCGAGCAGCCTTGCCAGGGTGGGCAACACAGCAGCCAGGGACCCGCTGAAAGAGAAAGTTTTCTTAACTATCGCATCGCTCCCATCAAGCCTAAAGGGTGGAGGGGAAGGGATTTTAGTGCTTGTCCTTGCCTCTCATCATTCAAATCTATTTCAGTTGGTAAAATAGTACATGAATTTTGCCCAGGTTGAGTTCCTTTTGCCCATGATGGTGATTGGTCTTCCCATCCTGATCTTCATCTACGAGATTTTCGTCTTGTTTTCATCACATACCCAGGTAACGAGCAACAGGATGGGTGGGAAAGGCCTCAAGTTGCATCAAGGGAGATTTAATTTGGATATTAGGAAAGACTTCTTTACTGAAAGAGGGGTGAAGGCCTGGACCAGGCTGCCTAGGGCAGTGGTGGAGTCTCCATCCCTGGAGATGTTTAAAGAACATGTAGACGTGGCACTTTGGGACATGGTTTAGCAGCCACAGTGGGGTTGGGCTGATGGTTGGACTAGACAAGCTTAGAGATCTTTTCCAACCTTCATGCTACTATTGATGCGTGCCCAGAGCAGGGGTGGCTGCCCCATCCCTGGAGGGGTTCAAGGCCAGGTTGGATGGGGCTTGGAGCCCCTGATCCAGTGGAAGGTGCCCTGTCCATGGCATGAGGTGGGACTGGATGGGCTTTGAGGTGCCTTCCAACCCAAATTATTCTGCGACTCTATGATTCTTCCCCCCCTGTTCCTGGTCCGCAGTCCTCAGCAGCGAGCACAGGGCTTCACTAGCCTTTCCTCTCACACCTCGCATCCCTCTTTGTTCACCGTTTGCTGTCTGGCTCTAGTTAAGATTTCTAGGAACATCTTCAGTGTGATTATTGAATCACAAACCCCTTTGGACACAAACATTGCAGCTGGGTTGATCAGTTTAACACCCATGTTGTTTTCAAAACAAATTTAAAAGCACGTTAATCCTCTCAAGGATTTCTCACAAGCTGCCAGTTCCAATACCTTGTTGTATGAGGCCTTTGCTAATTTATCCCAGACAGAACCGAACCCATTGAATTTAGTAGGTGGTGGAATGCACATCAATCTGTTTTACTTGTGTTATTAATAAGACCCTCTCAGGCATCTCCAGATCCCAGGAATTGGATAAATCACCTCTTTATTTCCTCGTATTTTTAGAATCAACTCTGGTCATACAAATGAAGGAGGCTTTAAATCAAGTCTTCATGTACTCCTCTACTTCTGAGAATAATTTCTGAGAGCAAATGTGTTGCTTTTTGAAAAATACAACTATACACCAGGGACACACACCTTTAAAGCACCTGTTGCTGGTGAAGAAGATCCTGCTGTCCTAACAGAAGGGTTTTAACCTCCTCGCATCACTCCTTAAACTATTTAATTTGAACGTTAGTGCTGGCAAAGAGTTCTTGGGAAAGCTACATTCCATTTTGGTGTCTGGGAGGGCTCAGATCTTTGGAAAACCCAACCCTAGTGAGGAAAGTTTGAAAACAAAACCAGCTCTTTATGCATCATCTCTTACTGAAGTCNGTGAGGAAAGTTTGAAAACAAAACTGGCTCTTTCAACCTGGTCCAGTTGGAGGTGCCCATGGCAGGGAAGGTAGAACTGGGTGGGCTTTGAGGTCTCTTCCAACCCAAACCATTCCATGATACCACGATAATTCTCTGAACATCTCAGTGAAACCGAGCCCCGGCCCGAGGTGTGGAAAAGTTGATCACATCCAACTGTGGATACATGGAATGTGGTTTGAAGTCAAGGTGTTCTCCTCCTGATGACGTTCTTTTTCGCTTTGTGCGTTTCTCTTGGGCTTTATACTTAGTCTCTGGCTGCTTCGTGCCTGACTTGCTCTGATATTTATAGACGCTGCTACACAAATGATCTGGGAGAGAAAATAGGGAAGGAAGATATATTAAAAAAAAACCCAAACAGGTTCCACTTAACGGTGCTTTTTCAAATCCTTGAGTTCTATTCGTGTATACAAGGAGGGAGTGAGTGATAACATAAACATATTAGGGCATGGCTGGGGATAGAAAGATACCACCCAGGCTCTGATAACAAAATGTTACAATAAAAGTACGACCCTGGGAAATAATTTGCCTTGAGGTTGATGCATTTCAGCTGCTTCAATACACAATTAAGCTGAGGGGGTGAAGTTTTATGGCTCTAATAAGAAAGGCTGGGGTTCTGGCACTTATATGAGCTTCTTATTTAAAAAAAATATAAATACTGTGAAAAACTTTGTACCAAAGCCCCTCCCCAGCTTCCCTGGAGCCCCTTTCAGTCCTGGAAGCTGCTCTAAGCTCTCCCTGAGCCTTCTCCTCTAGAGCCCTGACCCTCTCAGCCTGTCCTTGTATGGGAGGTGCTCCAGCCCTTGGATCATCTTCGTGGCCCTTCATGGTATAAATTGCTGTGATGCTGATTTCAAGGCTTCTGGATTTCCAACAGCTGCCAGGAGCATAAATCAATGCCCCTCAGCAGAGCTCCCCTGGTCTGTGGTCGCTGAGCATCCGTCCCTCAGCTCCGAATCTCTTTCCTCGGGGCACGACGCGGTTGAAGATCGATGTTAGGAGACAGGAGTTACCAGTGGAGCATGGCTGAGAGCACACGGGGGAAATTGCCTGTAAGAGGAAGAAGAAAAACCAGTTATCAGTCATTTCTCGTCTCTTTTGCAGGCATTAATAACGCTAACAGGGCTGGTGGCTCGCTGCCTGTCCACCAGCAGCTAAGCGGCCAGGGATCAAAGCAAAGATCTAGGTCACAAATGACTTTCACTTATTCCTTTTCTCCCAGAGCGTTTGAACAGGACAGGCAGCTACGCTCCTTTATCTGGGGAACTCTACCTGTGAAAGAGAGAGTCCCTCTAAAGCCTCTGCAATATCAGCTTCGCTGCTTCTTTACAAAATGAGGACACCTGATTCTTCTCCCTTTCTCTTCTCGCTCAAAGGACTCCAGTTTTTATTAAGCCTGAGCAAGCTGGGACCGTATCAGTTTGCAGGAAAACAGCCGAGGATTGGAAATTCTAGTGGTTTCTTAAGAACAATTCAACTACAGCATTGACACCACTTGGTCTTTCAAGTGTTGAGTAATGCCGGTTGTTTTATCTGACTTCAATGAACATAGAGTCACTGGAAGAAAAAAAAAGAGCCAGAATATGTATTTCTGCCTTTGTAGGACTTTGAAAACTTCTAGTGGCTTTCAATCATTTCTATTTCAGCAGCAATTATGTTGCCAGAGCCAGTAAAAAAAATTATTTGGCAGATATCTGATATGTCAGCACAGTTTTATGTCTAAAGTCTGTATAGAGAATCACAGCAGAATTGAGGAACGTTCCCCAGGGAAGCTGGGGCTGCCCCATCCCTGGAGGGGTTCAAGGGCAGGTTGGATGGGGCTTGGAGCCCCTGATCCAGTGGGAGGTGTCCCTGCCCATGGCAGGGGTGGGACTGGATGGGCTTTGAGATCCCTTTTTGAGATCCAACCCAACCCACTCCATGATTTATTCCTCTCCACACCGCCCATGTTTTCTACAGCACTGCATGACACCTATAAAAACTAATTATCATTATTAGCATATCGTAACGGCCTCCAAACCAGAGTGTTTAGATCCAGGACTGGCAAACGCTGCAGTGGGTTTGCAGAGAGCGATGTCCTGGAAATATTAAGCCTGTGCAGTTGATACAGCATCACTCCCTCCCGACACCGCAACAAAATCCATGAATCATATAGAATCATAGAATCACAGAATCATAGAATCACCAGGTTGGAAGAGACCCACCGGATCATTGAGTCCAACCATTCCCATCAATCACTAACCCATGTCCCTCAGCACCTCGTCCACCCGTCCCTTAAACCCCTCCAGGGAAGGCGACTCAACCCCCTCCCTGTGCAGCCTCTGACAGTGACCAGTGACCCTTTCTGGGAAAAAAACTTCCTCCTGATGTCTAGCCTAAATCTCCCCTGGCAGAGCTTGAGGCCAGGATCTGGCCCTTAGATCAAATTTGCAAGCATCCCACTTGAACAAGCATGAAGCAAGCACAGCCCCAGTGAAACACAGGGCATCGCTTCAGACACTCAGACGCTAGAGTCTGTTATCCCCCAGGGTAAGGAAGAAGCAATAGATGTTTTATAAGGATGAAAATCAAACGCCTCTGTGACTGCTGTCATCTTGCTGAAGCTCAGCACCTCAGGCTCTGAGCTTTAACTAGAAGCACGGTCTCATCCTGCTTCTATAAAATTTACAGAGTGATGTCTGTCTTCATCCTGCTTTCCTCCCATTCTCTGCAGACGCTGCTGACTTCTCCCCGGTGACATTACTCTGCATTCAGTCCTGCAGTTTCCTACCTCAGGAAACGTCCACAAATCAAGTCGTGCGTTCCCAACCAGAGCTATAGTTAGCAACGGACCCAGGGTTGTTCTTCATCTCACGCTTCGAAAGGTTTCTTTTCCCTTCCTGTAAATTGTGTCCTGGCTCTGAAGATTTATCAGGCCTGAGTCACCCCTAACACACTTATCACATCGCTGTGTTCTCTGCAGAGATGCTCGGGGTGACAGCGGAGCCAGCCCAGGCAAAGCTCTGCTGTTAACTCTTCAAGAAGAAGAATATGAGTGTCTGAGTCAGCATCCACTGGAAAACAACTACAGAATGACTTCTGACTTCACAGGAGTACAAAAAAATGATTTTTTCAGTAACGTTATTCATTCATCACTCTTTCTTTCTCACCCCTTAATCTAACAGCCTTTGTTGTTAATGTCTTGATGCAGTGGTAGGAGACATTCGTGTATTTAGAACGATCACATTTGGCATTTCTCTCGAGAGCTGATCCAAGGAGGCATCATCTACTTCTTTTACTACACACAATTTTCTACTCCTCACTATCCCTTTCAAGGGCTTTTACTTCCCCTGCATCAGACACAGATCAATCAAGCGGCAGCTAATGCTTGCTCACAGGAAAATCTGATATTGAGTGTCTTGAAGCCATTTGTGAAAAACACCCTGTACTTTCTCTTCTGTTTCTTGCCCACTCGCACTCAACCTCCCACTCCAGATGATCACTCCACTCTGGTTTTTCTCCTACTGCACACAGCTCTTTGCAGTTTGTGCCCTGCTTGTGGTGTAGCAGCACGTGGGTTTGTTCTGCTCTAACTAAAGTGGTCGAGCACAAGATTTTTGTGTTTGAGGCACTACCTAGAAGTTTCGTTCAGCTGGGACAGCACCACAGCCTAGTATCCTGCATCTTTTACATAGATAGTGATCACTTTGGGGGGAGAACAATCATTTACTGCACTAAATTGAGGTTGGTGGCCCCTAATTGCCTTCCTCTCTGAAATCTGCTCCGCTGACCTCCCTCTCCTGCTCAGTCAGAAACCGCTTCCTTCACAAAACAAGTAGATGGCTTGTGAGATAAGGTTTATCATTTTTAAAAAAATCATTTCATTGCTGCTTTGATTGAAAATAGTTGCATTTCTATTACCCCTTCCATCTGTCAAAGGCCATTAGCTAGGAATCTCATCATAATTCCTTGCATAGTCCATGAAATGAATATCTCTTTCTAGTTCTGCAGCCTGAACATATCTATTGTAGTTATGCGAGACAAAAAACCTCTCATTTTTAATAATCTCTTTCCTTCCTCACTACAGGGAAATGCAATTCTGCTACCTCCATTGCTTTTGTTTCCCAAACGCTCCCAGCATACATGAGCTGAAGGTGAATTTTGCAGTCAGGTCTCTGTTCGGACTTCAGGGATCTGCTGCAACGTGAAGAGTCCAGTAGAGACCGGACTCCAAAGAGCAAGTGATAGAATCAGTAAGGTTGGAAAAGACCTCTAAGAACATCCAGTCCCACCCATCTCAAGCAAAAACCCACAGAATCATGGATTGGTTTGGGTTGGAAGGGACTTTAAACCCCATCCAGTTCCAACCCTCTGCCACCACGTGCTTGGGATTGCCCCGACCCAGGTAGAGGACCTCAGCCTTGGTGAACTTCATGAGGTTTGCACAGCCCCAACTCTTCAGCCAGTCAAGGTCCTGAATGGCTTCTATTCCCTCCAGCACATTGACCACCTCACACAGCTCGGTCTTGTTGCTGAAGCTGCCAGTGGAAGTGCTTCTGTATCCAGCATCTCATCATATAAAACCCTCATGTCCTGCCTCATTGTGCATTTGCCTGCATGCTCTAATCCAACCTAACAGCCTGACATCCGAGGTATCTCAAGTGTACAGCACATACACATTCTTAGAGCCAGAAATGCTTTTCCAGGGTCCTGGTAGACGACCTTTGACAAACCAGCCGTGTGTACAAGCGATGCAAGTTGTTGGAATCGTCATGGAATGATGCTGAAGCAGCTACGGAATTAAGTGTAGGACATAGGACATTGGGATCTCTGTAAGCTAAGCACAGTTCTTGCAATTCCTATATTTTACAGAAAAATTCTTCCTGCCAGGTGCCTGATCAGCTTTAAAATCTTGGCTCCACATAGCAGAGGCTGAAAGCAGTCGCCGAACTTCTAGAAGGGTCTTTCCATTAGCAAGAGCTTTTCTGAGGACTGCAGTACATGCCGAATTCCACAGATAAGACCTCAAGAACAAACTGCACAAGTATTAAAAATACAACATCCAAAGCCAGTCGTGTTCTAGTTTATTTTCCAACTGAGGGCTCTCTCAGAAGCTTATTGTTCCTGCATGTGCGTTTATGGAAGTATCTGGAGTTGTAAACAGGCTTTGATGGCTTTGGGTGTTATTGCTGTCTGATGCCAAGATCAAAATCCACACCCAGAAGTCTTATCAAACCACCCCCCCGTTTCTTTATTTAAATCACAACCAAGTTCATATGGCTATAAACTGGAGAGGGGCAGATTTAGACTAGACAGAAGGAGGAATTTCTTCATGATGAAGTTGCCCAGAGCAGGGGTGGCCGCCCCATCCCTGGAGGGGCTCGAGGCCAGGTTGGATGGGGCTTGGAGCCCCTGATCCAGTGGGAGGTGTCCCTGCCCAGGGAAGGGGTGGGACTGGATGGACTTTGAGGTCCCTTCCAACCCAAACTATTGTATCATTCTGTGATATGGCCTCCAATTAGTTGGAGGTACAAGGAAGCGAGGGCAGAAATCAAAATAGGTTCTAACCCCACCCAAATGCTGTAGCTGGGAATCCTCTAGTCCCTACTGACACCTCCAGAAGCTGTAAAATCCATGAGTAATCGGCTTCAGTTCTTCATCTGCACAGCACAGGTTCAGTTCCACATTGTCATGCCCACACCTCTGGACGACAGCAACATAAACTCCCTCAAACAGCTCACGCCTGACATTTCCAAGCAGCTCTGTTAATTAGCAGGGAGCGCGGCTGTTTGCCATGCACGGTTTGTTCCTGTTGTTTCATTATCGACACGATATCTGCTCGCCACGGTGAAGCATCTTTCAGAACCGTGATTAAAATACATGAGCTGTCCTGCCCTTCTTTCTCTTTCCTAGAATTATCCTGCTGTCTAGTGTTTTCCCCACTGTTTATACACGCCATTCGTAGCTCTTGTGGAAGGGAAGATCAAATCCATCCAGAAACAAAACAAATCTATGTTGCATTCTCACAGTAAGGATTTATTCCATCAAACGCTTGTTTCTACGTCAACACTCCAGCCCACTTGAGACCCTGCTCCAGTTGTCCAGAGCATCTTGGCTGCATTTGAAGTTTCTGATGGAGAAGAATTGGGCTTTTCACTAGAGGTTTGATTGCCCATGTTTAAGGGACAGATAGACGAGGTCCTGGGGGACATGGGTTAGTGTTTGATAGGAATGGTTGGACTCGATGATCCGGTGGGTCTCTTCCAACCTGGTGATTCTATGATTCTACGATGTGTAAGGAGGCATGAAGCAGCCACTGTTTGGACTTGAGAGTCGAGACTTTGATGATTTCATTTAGTGATTATTTCATTTGATAGGAATGGTTGGACTCGATGATCCGGTGGGTCTCTTCCAACTTGGTGATTCTATGATTCTATGACTCTGTTTTTACCTTAGAGGATATTAAGGGCTACGTGTTTTAGCCACACTCTGTAATTAGAAATACACTGTAGCTCAAACAAATACAATTATTATAATAGATTGCATTATGTTACCTGTCCCATCTTCGATGTTAACAGGTTCTTCCAGAGGAGCCGGCACCGCTTTGCAGAGATCAAGGACTATGCATCTCCTGAAGCCACTTCTGAGAAAACTCCATGCTCAGAGACTCCAGAACACTCAACACAGCTCAGCGCTTCCCGTTTTCACAAGGAGAAAACCTGCAGTTGCACAAATTACCTTTGAAAAATGATCCAATAATGAATCAACCTGGGTTGGCTCCTGTACCCTGACTGCATTTGACCTCAAGCTTGCAGACAGAGGACAGAAAAAGATAACCTGATCACTGGACAGCATCTAGATACACAGAACTACTTCAGATAAGCATCACAACAGAATGAATTCATCCCTTAACTAATAAACTAGGAAACAGTCCCATCTCGAGACTCATCCCTTCGACTGCTGACTGGAAGCTTTCTGTTACTCCACATATCATTAACCTAAGTATATAAAGCCCTTTCCTGGGGGAAGGAGCATTTGTTTGCCGAGAAGGAACTGAAACAGCCAGAAAAGATCAATTTTACACTTCAAGATTTATAAATGAATTAAAGAAATCCTTCCTGAAGGCCATGTCAAATAGAGACATCAACTGCAAGTCAGTTGAAGCAAACCATGAACTAAAAATAGTCTGTGTTATGAATTTGTGTGCTTAAGAGAGTGTTCAGGTGCTGCTGAATGACATGCACTTTCACAAGGAATAAAGATATATCAAAGCTGCACTTCCATTCGCTTTTTAAAGCGTGACCAGCAGGTCAAGGTGGTTGATTTGGCCATTCGATTCCTCTCTTGTGAGACTCCATCTGGAGGATTGCGTCCAGTTCTGGAATCCTCAACATAAGAGGGATTTGGAGCTGTTGGAATGGAGCTTCTCCAACCAACATCCAAGCTAGGGTCGATCAGTGTTCAAACACACAAAACATCTAGACTTGATCTCAGCTGAATTCAGAAACACAAAGGCAGGTGCCCAGATGTGGGTAGATTACTGGTATAAATTCACTACCTTTTTCTTCCACTAGAAACTCATTTGAGAGCCAAACCCAGCATCTACACATGAACATTTTGCACATGGAGAGCTCGACAAACCGAAGGAAACACCTCATCCATCCTCAGTGTGATCAGGAAAAAAAACTGATGGATGATCCAGAAATAAGAAAACATCGTTTATCATCTTGCCTCAAGCCTGAGGTTTTTAGCTTGTTCCGTAGCTACTAATCTTTCCTGACAAGAAGCTTTTGATCAGCTGCTTAGACAACAGAAAGCCCTCGTTTGCAGTGCCAGCAGAGAGTCTGTCTGTTCTGGAAGGCAAACACTTCCAAACTATCCTTGCCAACGTGAGGATAAAGGAAGAGCTGGCTTGTGAAATTCCCCTGGCTTGTCTTGCTGAGGAGCCACATCCATGAACAGTTGCGGGTTTTTACATTGAACTAGAGTGCTAAGCATCTTTAAAGACTGAAATCAAAGCAAGTTATTGGGCTAGCGCAAAATAAAGCCAGCACAGGATGAGGGGGGAATGGTTTATTGCTGCAAGACCGGAGATTGAGATGAGATCTTTGGAAGAAAAGCTTTTCTGTGAGGCTGGGAAGGCCCTGGAACTGGTTGCCCAGGGCAGTTGTGGCTGCCCCATCCCTGGAGGGGTTCAAGGCCAGGTTGGATGGGGCTTGGAGCCCCTGATCCAGTGGGAGGTGTCCCTGCCCATGGGAGGGGTGGAACTGGATGGGTTTTAAGGTCTCTTCTAATGTGAATCATGCCACCATTCCTGAACATTACCTTAAAAGGAAGATATGGAATAAATGTCTGGATAGACATGTTGCTCGTGTTTAGGGATCATCTATTTTTCAATGACTGCTGGGCTCAGTCAGGTCTCGTTTTAGATCAAGCTCAATAACCACACCTTATCTCCCACGCCTACTTCTTAATCTCTCTCCAGGATATTGAGCAGGAAGCCGAGACAACCCCTTCTGCAAAGTTACTGTAGGAGGATTCGAAGCAGGTAAAAAGAAAGCATCCTCAGATAAATTGAAGCAGTCTCATTCAACCTCCAGGATGCTTCACCTGAGGTGAGCACCAGGGGCTGAGAACATAAGGCGTCTTCACGGAGGTATCAGCAGCCTTAAACTTCACAGCTGCTCCGTCAGGGTAATAACAAGAAAAAGCTCTAGGAGAGCTTGGATTCAGCCTCAAATCCAGGGGCTTTATGCTTACTCAGACCTTGCCTTGTCACCCCTCATTTGCTGAAGCCTGATCAGGCACCGCTGTGACTACATTAGCACATTTTCAGAGGCTCAAAGCTCCCACCGCTGGGGCACAGCCGGTCTCCCTTGGCAAGCTGCGAGCCCACAGCAGCAGAGAGGAGTTAAAGCCAACCCCCTTCTCAACAAGCTGCAGTTGGAAGTCACCCTCGCTCAGCCAAAAGGGCAGGAGCTCATTAAAATATGCTAACAAGATTTTCTTACTTCATCTTTAATCCAGGGCCAAAGTCGCTTCTGTTTTCTCAGTTTTCCCTTGGAGTCAGTCGCTCCTGCCTGGGAAAGTATTAGATCGATTATTGTACCTTTCTTCCACCATCTCTCATCTTCTTAATGTTTGATTTCTGTCTTGGTAAAGAGAGAAAGAACCGAGTTAAAACAGACAGCGAGCATTTCCCCAGTGACCTGGGGGAAAAAAAGGCTTAATTAACACTTGGAAATCCCTCACACATCTCAAACCGGCTCAGCACTTGTGGCCAGGCTGCTGCTCGCAGCTGACTTAAACGCAGCGTGGTGAGTTGATTGTTAGAGCTGAAATTAGTATTAATGTGTCTGCAAATAACGGCATCCTTTGTAATCAAGCCAGCGCTGTCAGTGCATTCGTTAGGGCTAACGGGGTTAGAAGCGGAGGAAGGTCTCCAGCCGGGAGAGCAAAACAAAGACAGAAGCCTCTGGTTCTTGCTGTGAAAGTGATGTTGATCAATTCTTTGGCCTTTAAGAAGCCCACACCCTCAGCATTTCACAGGATGAGTTTTTTCTCAGGATCATAAGCTCATAACGCCAATATCTCTGATCTCCTGCTATAAAAATCAGAGGTGACCAACAGCCAATACCTAGGGGCTCTTCATTAGGGAGAGGATGAGGGGGAGTGGTTTTAAGCTGAAAAAGGGGAGATTGAGATGAGATCTTAGGCAGAAATGTTTTGCTGTGAGGATGGAGAGACCCAGGTTTCCCAGAGCAGGGGTGGCTGCCCCATCCCTGGAGGGGTTCAAGGCCAGGTTGGATGGGGCTTGGAGCTCCTGATCCAGTGGGAGGTGGAACTGGATGGGCTTGGAGGTCCTTTCCAACACAAACCTTTCCACAAATCTAAGCCCTGCTGATGTGGTGGCTGCTGCTCATTTCAAAGCTTTTCCTGTGTTGACAACCCACAAGGTTATGAATGTCCCCAAGCCAGAGATCAGACTAAACATTTCTAATTAGACTTCCAAATTTACACTCGAAAAATCAGCCACGGGTTGTCTAGAGGCACCAGCTCACCCGAACACCCCAAGGCACAGAGGCAGCTCCTTCTACACCAGCAAACCCCCAAGGCGTTCTTCATAATGGAAGATGAGGAAAAACTTTTTAGTGGATTTGTAGCAACGATAGGAATGGTGGGACTCAGTGATCCAGTGGGCCCTCTCCAACCTAGTGATTCTATGATTCCATGATTCTATAACTGTCCGTCTCTTCAATTGCACAGCACTACTTAAAGTCCAGGTTGCTTTGAGGCATCGCAACCACTCTCAAACAACAGACACACACAAAAAAATAAGCTTGACCACACTTACTATTTGTGCAGCATCTCTGAGAACATCCCAGACCTCCTAAAACTATGGAAATAAATAAAAATTCTCCCCTGCAGGGGAATAAAATACCCTAAGATCAAGGTGAGGCTGAGTGAGGTTGGCTGAGAAGGAGGGTACGGGGGGGTTGGGCAGGAATAAATGCA
Source organism: Piaya cayana (assembly GCA_013389865.1). Taxonomy (NCBI): domain Eukaryota; kingdom Metazoa; phylum Chordata; class Aves; order Cuculiformes; family Coccyzidae; genus Piaya; species Piaya cayana. The sequence goes on along the minus strand of WAAB01023638.1, from coordinate 20,530 downwards.
GGTTGTAATGTAGGATGGGCCATAATTATCTGTGATGGGATAGAGCCGGGCTCCCAGCTGCCCAAAATGACTATAATTCCTTTGAAGATGGAATTGTAGTTTTTATGTTGAAAGGTTGATAAAAAGTAAACCATACAGACTATCAAACCCTCTGTATGAACACTGATAATTTGTTTTCAAATCCAAATGTCCTTGATACAGGCAAAGAGTTAAGATTTAAATTATGGGCCCGGAGCACATTTTTTTTTCCAAGGTCAGAAGTCCATTGATGCTCTGAACCTCCTCAGAAGTGAGCTTTGTTCTCTTCTCCATTGCTAATCACCTTTTTTTTCTAAGCTTTCGTGGCTCAGTCGAACCCTATTGTGTTTTAAGCCAGAGCAAACAAGAGAGGATAGAAAAAAAATCCATCCCAGGAATTGCATTCATACAAATAAATAAATAGAGGAGACTGTGGGTGACTTTCTGGTTTATTTCTTTCTGTTTAGTTTAGAAAACAAAGTAATCGCAGTATGTACAAAGCAATACGTGGTTTTTTATATCTCCTTTCATTCCAATGGGGTAGAGAAGTGTGTCATGGTTTCCTTTATTCTACTGCTCCCTCATGGGCTTAAAACTTGGATACAATAAACAGATCCACTCTCAACTGAAAGCTGAACCTTGGCAGAGAGGAAAGATCGGTTTGATATTAAAATAAAGGATTTTTTGCTTCCTGCATGAAGAGCAGAGCAGACAGAACAGGGGTTGAATGTGTTTTTAGCCTGATTTGCATTCATAGAATCATAGAATCACCAGGTTGGAAGAGACCCACCAGATCATCGAGTCCAACAGTTCCAATCAAAGATAGGAATCAACATTTCCCACTGTCCTGGAAAGAAATATTTTCAAAGTTGTATTTGCCAGATGATTAATGTAGTCCTACAGAGTTAGTTCACCGCAGGATAGATATTCAAGGCTTCTCCATAGAAGTAGGAAGAATTTGAGGTTTTAAGGATGCTGAAACTCAACTGAAAGTCACCTGGAATAATAAATTCAGTAGAGGGAGAGCTACAGGTTTTCTGGAAAGCTTCACATCACTGTTCGGTGGGTCCTGGTCTGGCTTTGTACTGACCCACCAGTGGATTAAAAGCCCACCAAGGACTAGATTTAGACTTTTTGTGTCCAACAGTCCATCTCTTCTTTTCTCCTCTTCATCTCCAGAAAAAGGTCAGGAGCTTCACCCCCTCTTTGTCAGTGACAGCTTTGTTATGGCCACAAATCATCAGGGATAAGTGCGTTTCTTCCAAAGTCCCCGGGCTCTCGTTCCAGCTCTCCAGTTGGATTTGTGTGGGTTGAAATCAGGTTCTTCCCATTATTCTAATTTCTGGTCTTTTTTCCATCTGTGACTTGCAGATTTGTCCATCATAACAATGGCAGTGGGGCAGTGAATGGCATTAATAGAAGCAAATGATTTTACAAGCTTCAAAAAGTGCCATAAATCTAACCGCTAGAGCCAATTTTCATCGCAGTCCGAGTACAGTTACAGCTGGGAAAGTGACTGTAAAAATGAACCCTTTTCCCTCAATAGGTTTGCTCATGGAGGATGAAATTAATACCTCCAGACCAGTGTCTCTCAACAAAGAGATGGAGTGAGGTTTTGTAATATCTAGTCCTTACATTGCAGCCAGGGGTCTGATCACGCGCTGTTCATCAGCTCTGCGGCTACTGGGCTCACGTTGAAGTCGGTGCTCAACAAGCACAAACCAACCTCTGACCAGACTCGTTACCTGCAACCACGAACCCACCAGTGAGCTCCTGTCAGTGATGTGGAGTCATAGAATTGGGGTGGAAGGGACCTCAAAGCCCATCCAGTGCCACCCCTGCCATGGGCAGGGACACCTCCCACTGGATCAGGGGCTCCAAGCCCCATCCAACCTGGCCTTGAACCCCTCCAGGGATGGGGCAGCCACCCCTGCTCTGGGCAACCTGTGTCTCCCCATCCTCACAGCAAAACATTTCTGCTAAGATCTCATCTCAATCTCCCATCTTTCAGCTGAAAACCATTCTCCCTCATCCTCTCCCTGCCCTCCCTGATCCAGAGCCCCTCCCCAGCTTTCCTGGAGCCCCTTTCAGCACTGGAAGCTGCTGTGAAGTCTCCCTGCAGCCTCCTCTTCTCCAGGCTGAACAACCCCAACTCTCTCAGCCTGGCCTCATACAGGAGGTTCTCCAGCCCTTGGATCATCTCCATGGCCTCCCCTGGACTCGCTCCACCAGCTCCATGTCCTCCCTGTGCTCAGGACTCCAGAGCTGGACCCAGGGCTCCAGATGGGTCTCACAGAGTGCAGCAGAGGGGCAGGATCCCCTCCCTCCCTGCTGGTCCCACAGCTCTGGATGCAGCCCAGGACACGGTTGGTTTCTGGGCTGCAAGCTCATATTGCTGGTTCATATCCAGTTCATATCCACCACAATCCCCAAATCCTTCTCTTGGGCTGCTCCCAATCCATTCTCCACCTAGCCTGCCTTTTGCTTGGGATTTCCCTGACATCTTTCCATGTGCCCGTGCCAACCCATATGGGTTTTCTCTACCCTTTCTCTACCCCTGTGCTGGAAGAGAAGCAAGTTCTTTCTCTTTCGTGGTCTAGGTGCCATCTGGAAAAGACCCACCGCAAGCAGCTGCAGCCCCAGAGCACGATTTGAGATGCCAGCAGGCTCAGGGACGGGACCACATGGAAATGAAGTGGCACCACACGTCTCACTGAAGCACGGGAGGAGAGATTAATCTGCAGATGTTCTAGCAGGAGAGAACAGCTTGAATTTTTATCTCCCGAACAGGAGCAAGGCTGTGGTGTCTCACCCTTGATTCTCCTGCTTACAACTCAATTTTCAAGCTGTCTCGTGTGTCCCGAAATACTTCCAACTGCTTTTTATTTGTCTCTTGAATTCAACGCATCAGACGAGTCAAGAGGTGGGAGATAAATTGCTGAAACATCCTTGCAGCTTGAAAGCTGTAGAATTTGTACCTTCAACTTCATTTTGCGAAGACAATAAATACTTTCCTATTCCCATCAAGCCTCTGTTGAAAAGCGAGACGGATGCTCCATTAATCACTAGTGGGGCGTTAGTCGTCGGGAACACTAACATTTCTCTCCTTGTTATAATCGCTGAAACATCAGGGGACAAATGGCTAATTGGGAGGTTTTTACCAAATAGCAGAAACCACTAAGTGGCTGCCTGTCAATTAAACCTCTAATTCCATCTGAAAGTCACATTGTTAACAAAGCTCACTCTGAATAAGCAAAGAACTGGAACTGACAAATTAAGAAATAGAAATTCAGCAGGAGATGGACCGAGTGAGGAGCCTGGTTAGGGAATCACAGCCTTCCACACCCTGGCTACGGCTTCCAAGAAATTAACGCTGCTGATGGGAGTTTTCTCAGCTCCTGGTCCCAAAATGTCTTATGGAGATGATGGAGTGAATGGAAACAGAACAGCTGAGGCAGAAGAAGTGAATTAACCCTCCCCAAGATCAGATAATAAGCAGACGATGTCCACGTAACATCAACAGGTACCAAGGGTTGCTGGGACTTGTAATTTTAGGCTAGGCTGAGGTTGTTGGGGTTGCTCATCCTGGAGAAGAGAAGGCTCCGAGGAGACCTTAGAGCAGCTTCCAGTATGGGAAGGGGCTGCAGGAAAGCTGGGGAGGGGATCTTTTAGCCCATCCCTGGTGGTGTTCAAAGCCTTGAACAACCTGATGCAGCAGGAGTGCCCCTCATTTTAGTTATTCTGTGGCTAAATGTTTCTCCATCAGCCTTGAGTCTAGTGGGAACCTATGGATGCTCCCAAATTTATTCACCACCAGTCTGCAAACTGAGATGCTTGGAAAAAAAACCACAAAACCTGAGATGCCATTTACTCCGCGTAGGAACTTTGCCTTCCCCAGTTTTCTCATAACCCCTTCAGGTGCTGGAACCAGCAAGCTGCAGTTTCAGTTTGACCTTCAAGATGTTGCTGCGATTGGAACCGAGGTAAACAGCTACTTTGATTGAATGTCAGTCTTCCCCATTAGGTTTTCCAAGCGAGGTGCGCGTGGACTAAGTGATTCTTCTCTGTGGAGTTCAAGGAGCCTCTGCCCCAGCCTCCTGTCTCAGAAAATCAGAGGTATTTTTTGCACACAAAAGCAAATCAAGGACCACAAAGCCTGACACAAGCGCTTTGTATTTCTATCCCGGTTGGAATCCGTTGCCTATAGAAAACTCTTTTCTGTTGGAAGCCTAAAACACAAAGCAGCAGATGAACAAGTTTCATATTTTCTCTTTTTTTTTTTTTTAATGTGCAATATGGAAAAAAAATAGACAGAGGCTCCAAAGTACAGAGCTCTGTTTTTCCTGCTAGGTTTGAACTTATGCTCACTCTCTGTTCCTGACAGTAATCTCTCTGTATTTTCAGCAACCAGAGCCAAAATTAGGCTGCAGATTTCTGCAAACACCCTTATTTTTTTGTGCTTTATATGCTCCCTGTGCTGAAAACTGAGTCCAAATGGCATGAATATTTATGAAAAAAAAATATCTCCTACTGATGTCAGAAGCACCTGGACCAGACACAGGGTTTCTTGACAAAAGAGGCTTGAATTTATCTATTATCCTTTGCAAATATGTGACCTAAATAACATAAAGTGTATTATAGTGTTTGCACCACAAGATACACCAATAGAAACAGAGGGTGCCTCTGTGCAACCACACATACTTGAGCCTATATAACAAAAAAAGAATATTAAATGTGAAAAGTGATTCTAGTGATAAACTTTTAGTATCAAATAAAAAGTTAGACTGTTTCACGCAAAGTCTCATGGGCAGGGACACCTCCCACTGGATCAGGGGCTCCAAGCCCCATCCAACCTGGCCTTGAACCCCTCCAGGGATGGGGCAGCCACCACTGCTCTGGGAAACCTGTTCCAGGGCCTCCCCACCCTCACAGCAAAACATTTTTTCCTAAGATCTCGTCTCAATCTCCCCCTTTTTTACCTTAAAACCATCCCTGCTGACAAAGGGAGGGTGGGAGGAGGCTCGAGCACGCGATCAATATTCTTAGTCATAGCTGGGTTATTTAATTATCCCAGGATGGTCTTGCTTTAAACCAGATTTATCAACTCAGCCTATTAAAAAGCTTTTCCTATAAATATCGCCGCTGCACATCCAGACCCAGGGGAGGGTCCCTGCACTCTCCTAATCTAATTTGTGGGAGTGGGAGCTCAGCAGCGAAATGCATCTGAGCAGGAAGCTTTTCAGCCTGAAAGCCACCTTGAACCCCCCTCCTCAACACTCAAAAACCTCCATTTAGCCCCAGCCCGCGGAGAAGGTGCCTCCTTTTCCAACCTCCTCCAGTGATCCATAAGAGCAGCGATCCATCTCCCCTCGGGAACGTGGCCCCCGGCACGAAGTGGCCTGGAAGGCTGTCAAGAGCCACTTTGGCTAATTGCAATCCTGCCTTTAAAAGCATCAAGGGTGCAAGGCAACCAGCAGCCTAATGCAGGACCAAAGGTTAATGCACAATTACACGAAAGCATTTAATCTCACGGAAAAGGAAAGGCAGCTTTATTTATTTATATTCTTGGGTTTGTCCCTTTAAAAAGGGAAAAAAAACCTGCTCCACAACCAAATAACAGCATATTAAAAAGGAAAAACCCTCTTCCTCCCCAGCTCCTGGGCTCCCTGGCAGATGCCTTCGCTCCCTCTGCAGTGTCCTTGGTTTTACGGCCGCGTCTCCCATCACGCTGACACAGCCCGAGCAGACGTTGCCTCACCAGGCTCTGCCCTGAGCTCGAGGGGTCCCTGCAGAGCCCAGAGCTCCCAGCAAGCTCCGTCTCTGGTCAGCACACACTAAAAAAAAAAAAAAAGGCCAATAGCAATCAGCTACGAGGCTACAGAGGAGCAAGAGCTATTTTGATTAATGAGAGCTGATGCGCAGCCAAGCCCCACTTTCTCTCTGAGTGATGCACAATGAAGAAAACTCCCTGCCAACGACGTGTCAGGGCAGGAGAGGGAATGAAAATAATCCATCACCTCAGCAGCAATGCTGGGAAAGGGCAGCACGCCCAAAGAGCAGGCGAGACCTTCAATAACAGAAATGTTCCCCTGTGCAGGAGGCTTTGGCTTTCGTGACAGCCCACGCCAGGCAGGCAGCAGGGAGCTGAGGGGAGCGTGTTCCTGGGTGAGGTCTGATGGATGGTGAACAATGCAGCTGGCAGCTCTCTTCTGGGGACCTGCCACCGGGCTGGGCAGCGACAACATCTGAGCTGCAGCTCCTAAGTAGCAGCTTGGCTGCTGCTCTCCTTAAGGAGTTTATGGCTGCGGGGCCTGACCCAGAACTTAAGACTCACCGAGACAGGTCACAGAAATTGGTCCGTGTGGGCTTCGTCTTCCCCTGGCACAAAACTGGGGAGTCCTTGTATCTGTGCTAGATTTGCAAACCAAAGCTGATTTGCACCTGCTGAGCATCTGCTGCCCTCCAACAGATCCGCCTTCAGAGGAACCATGCAAATTCATGCTTTCAGGGAATCTGACCCCAAATACATAGGGGGGTTCGGAGGTGACAGTCGTTCCCTGCTCTAAGGACACCGGTCTGTCTCCTGCATTCATCTTCAAACCTTACCTGCTGTGCCCATCTGCTCCAGACATCAAGATCAATATTGTCAGTGAATAGCGCTGAGATTTGCACACAAAACGATCCAGTCAATCAAAAAAGTTCGTAGAATCGGTTTTCTCCCCAACCCCTTGGCTGTTCCAGTGCCTGGAGGGTGTCAACAAGGGCTGAAAGCACTGACCTCTCGCTCCTGCACAGCTGCTGTTACAATGCGAGGGGCCTTATCCACCTCCCATAGGGGCAGGGAGTGAGCACATCAAGGCTCTGCCTGAGCAGGGCTGGGCAGGGGGGACCTGACAGCCAGAGGTGGGAAGAACAGGTTTTTTGGACCCTCTGGTGATCAATTATTTAGTGAACAATGAGGCCCCAGCAGCAGAGCCAGGACAAATTTGTCTGAGAATAAAAAAAGTCTGAAGAAAGGGAAACTCCACGTGATGCTCAGCACCTCGTGGAAAAAGAGATGCAGATGGTCCAGTGCAAACCAGGCTGCCAAAGGGAGGCAGGAATGCTGTCGCCATGAATCATAAAATGGGTTGGGTTGGAAGGGACCTCAACGCCCAGCCAGTGCCTCAGNGTCCCCTGTCCCTTGGGAGAAGAGCCCAGCTCCCTCCTCTCCACAACCTCCTCTCAGGCACTTGCAGAGAGCAATGAGGTCTCCCCTCAGCCTCCTCTTCTCCAGGCTGAACAGCCCCACTGAGCCAATCCTCATTTTCAGTTTTATTGTTCTACACCTGCCTTGTGTCAAACTGCTCTAAAGGGCTTGCCGGAGACAAGAAAAATCCAATAGCTGCTGCTGGTACATGCATCCCTCATCCTGTCTTTTCCCCATGTCTGAAATTAATATCACCCAGCTAAAAGCCAGAGGTTGAATTCCCCTTGAAGATCTGGGCAGTTGCCGCGCTCGCCATTACTGAAATGTTGCTTTAACCGATAGATTTCTCATCAAGACCCTCCCTGCATCGATCGCTGAGCAAGCAGAGGGGCCAGGAAGCACCTGCTCTCCCATCTCATTCCCCACGGCCACGGAGCCTTTATTGGGATGAATGGGAGAGGCCGTTGATAAGCGACGTCCGGGAGCCAGGCAGCCCCTTGGCTACTCATCCCGAGCGTCAATAAAGCTGTTTCAGCAGCACAGCTGCCATCTCCCTGGCTGGGGAGCAGGGAACAGCTTTCGGAGGGGAAGCTCAGTGGGGTCTTCTCCTCTGTGGTGCGGTCAGGGGTCATTTTCTATCGGTGTCCAAAGCTGAGGGCACACAGGGCAGGATTTCCCAGTGGGCAGTCGCTGAAACAAAGGAGGATCCTGCAGTTTCTGATAAAACAAGGAACCGAGGCAGTTTGACTAAAGACAAAACGACACTTTTGTGGATAGTCTGGTTCTAAAGGTGCAAAAGGTAATGGCAGAGCTGTTACACCCCCACAGAAACACACGAGCCACCAACGTCTGCCGATGGGAACAGACTACGTGCCGCAGAACGACTGTCATTCCATTTGCTTTTATTTTTAGGCTCTCAAATTGAAACAAATCAGAGGAGAGCTGGGAGGAGAGCGCTTGGGGTTTTCTAAAATGCAGAACTCTTTAGCAGCTGCAAAAGGCACTCAGCTCCTCTTAGCTGCCACCTTCGTTCTGGACCAAACCCAGGTGAAAAAATGTGATGCTGGACACCTCTTTTAACCTCCCGGCTCCTCTCGGAGCCCACGAGGCACCCAGCGCTGCTCCATGCCTGGCAAAAAAAAAAAGGGAAAATGAATCAATGAGGAAGAACAGGGCGACTCTGTCATCTATATATAGCCCCTCAGTGGTGCCAAGGCAAATGTAGGTTACTGTAACATGCGACTCATCCTGCTTTGAAGAGCAAGGATGAAAATAAGGGATGTGAGAAGGGGGTGGGGGGGGGAAAAGCGGTTATAAAATCCTGCCTTGACTGACTACAAGTTGCGGTTTGCCAACAGCCTCTAGACAGGAGCATGCAGCGTGCGGTGCGCCTGTTCCCACTCCGTTGGAGAGGATCTGCCTGTAATTCCCAAGCAACGTGCCAGCAAATACGCCAGCACTGACAAAAGGAATCGGAACAGCTTAACTGGTTGAATAACTGGGGCTGATTCCCCATGAAACAGATGGAAGTGTTTCCTAATGGGCAAGGCACAAGGTTCTTAAGGATCGTTTCTTTCCTAATTCTCATTCTTTTAGCTCCATCTTTGTGTCTATGGAAGGAGCTTAAGGATAATGTCCCGCCTTTAAAACATCTTGGAGGCTGTGTGTATCAAAAGAAGAGAGGCCAGTGGGGTGAGGGAGGGGATTCTGCCCCNTGAGCTGTGAGGTCCCTTCCAACTCAAACCACTCCAGGATTCCATTATATTCTCATAAAGGTCTACACCCATTTTTCTTTTGAAAAAAAAATCCTTAGCCCTACACATTAGGCAAAAAATGTAATGTAATGAAATATTTGGGTAATAAGCTGGAATATGGATGGTAAGTATCCATGAAAAGGTGCTAGCCGTGAAATAGCTGGTGGGAAATATACAGCGAACATCAATAAATTTATTCCCAAGGAACACAAATCAAGAGAAGTATCAAGTATTTGATGATGTGGACACCCAGATCTCTCTGTCCATGTCTTGTTACTAGAGAATTATCCCAAATATATAAATACCTGGTGATACCAGCAGCAAAGGCAGCAGATCTGCCAAGGTGCAACGTCGTGATCGCTCTGAAGAGTTGTGACACCGCTGTGCTTGGGAAAATTGTATTTCTGGTCTAACGACTGCTGTGAGGAATCACGCCTTGTGCTGCATCAGAGATTTCCAGCCCCGAGAGCATCCCCATCTGCCATCGGAGCCAGAGGGAAGGCTCCTCTCCCTTGATCCTTGAACAGACTGAGCCCTCGGGGGGACTCCTCTTAGGGGAAAGCAGCACAACCAGCCCCGCCAGAAGGGTACAACCCAAAGACTATTTGCAATCCCACAAGCTCATTTCACCAGCTCCATCCTCCCAGCTGTTAGTCACGACCTCCTCCCTGACATTTCCTACCCCCTACAGAACAGCTTTTCATTTCTGTTTTTTATTATGCCACCTCTTAACATCTTTGCTGCCGGATCTCAATGCACAATAAAATAATTCAGCCCTATTAGCCTAACGACACTGCCAGGTAGATGGAGCATCCCTCAGTTGTTAGGATGTGAAAAAAAAAATTAAAATGAGGTCACGCATTTCCCAGCTTCCACAAACTTCTAAAGAACAAGGTTTATCTCACGGATAAAAACACATGAAATCACTGCATAGTAGCTCCCATGTCTAGTCCTCGGAGTTTAAAACTTAATGCCTTAAAAAGAAAAAAAAGGATCTATTTTTGTATCTGTCTTTCAGGAGATGTTCTCTGCGTTACATATAAATGCTATCCATTAACATTAATTATGCTTCAAGCCCATTATCACTTAGACATCCATTATCACCCAGAACATCCTCCACATCTCTCGTCTGATTCACACGTATCTGAAGAGAGCACTCGGCTCTCAGTTCAGGAGTTTTTCACAGCTTCTTAAGGATTAATTGTATAAAACCCAACCCTGTGATCAGGAATTTAAGTCTATGCCCCCTCCCAGCACCCCCCCTGCCTTCCCTCTGAACTCAGCATTTCCCCATCACTTCCACATTCACAAACTGCACATCAAGGATTTCCCAGTTTCTCTCTCTAGTTTTCTGAAGGTGGGACGTAAAAAAAGCCTCGAAAGCAGTGTGGGAAGCACACTGATGAAACGAACGCTTGGACATGTTTAATTCATCGAGAGGCAGCTGAAATTTTTTTGGAAGGAGAAAGCTCCGGCACAGCCCGTCTTGCTGACTCATGCCAGTCTGGCTGAAAAGGATTCCAGCTCGTACCAGCAGAGACATGGATGGGAGAGGGCAAGGAGCAACCCATCCATCTACCCATCGGGACACCAACTACTGCGGGATGGTGTCCTCCTGCCAGGATGAATTTCATACAATCATAGAATGGTTGGAGTTGGAAGGGACCTCAAAGCCCATCCAGTCCCACCCCTTCCATGGGCAGAGACACCTCCCACTGGATCAGGGGCTCCAAGCCCCATCCAACCTGGCCTTGAACCCCTCCAGGGATAGGGCAACCATCCCTGCTCTGGGAAACCTGGTCCAGGACCTCCCCACTCTCACAGCAAAAAGTTTCTGCCTAAGATCTCATCTCAGTCTCCCCTCTTTCAGCTTCAAACTGCCCTCCCTGATCCAGAGCCCCTCCCCAGCTTTCCTGGAGCCCCTTCCAGAACTGGAGGCTGCTTTACTGGCTGGACTTGGTCACATTGCTTATCCTCCGAGATAAAATAAAATAAATGCAGTATTCGGAGAGAGAATTGTGCTTCTCCGCTTGTACAAAATGAAGGAGAAAGCAAGGCAGCGCTTTTAAATACCTCCTAAGACTATATTATACGATGAAGTCCCCAGCGTTCCCTTCAGGCTCTGGCAGTGTCTCCCACACCACAAGAGCGCGGTGGTTTGCCGTGTAGAACAGGGATGCAGGATGCTTTGATAAAACTGGCATCAGCTCCCCTGGAACAAGAGCTCGATGAGCACAGTGGGCTGCTACCAACCCCACTTCATTTGTCCCTGCTGATCTCACTCACATTATTTATTTAGGAAGAAAAGAGAAAATGAAGCAGCACATCATTTTTCTCCTTGACCCTGCAACCTATTGATTGCTGCTCTGTAAAAGTAATTAGGCTCCATTTATTCTTACAGAACACCCCTCTGCTAGTGCCGAGCAGCGTTTGAAGGTTCTATCAAGCCCCTACACACAAAGTTATCGCACATAGCTGCTCCAAATGAACCTCCCTCCGTTCCTTTTCCTATTTCTTTCTGAACATCTTCATCCTAATTAAAAGGCGTCATTCCCTACTACAGAAGGATGTTAAAAATGGCAAAGGAAAATAAGATCTGGCACGTAGAGCGTTTCCTTTCTGTGTTTAAAGGAGGTAAAGCAGTTCCTGTGGGTGAAAAAATGAAAATCTGGAAAGAATCCAACACTTTCTGCAGGAAAAAAAAAAAAAGGGAGCTCTTGGCATTCGTATTCATATCCATACAAGTCCAGGCTGAGAGAGTTGGGGTTGTTCAGCTTGGAGAAGAGAAGGCTCCAAGGAGACCTTGGAGTGACCTTCCAGCACCTGAAGGGGCTCCAGGAAAGCTGGGGAGTTCCAGCAGCCGAGGATCTGTGGAGCTGCGCGTGGAGAGGATTCCTGCTGCATCGAGGGCAGAGGCAGCGTTTAAAATGGTTCCAGCCATCACCTTCTCCTCTTTTATTCATGCCGAAGGATATGGGAATAAGGGCAGAACTGTCAGGGAAGAGGATGGGGGTTTCTCCAGACAATAAATAAATATTATTAATTTATTTCTACAAACAGGAGTCAGTGCAGAAAAAGAACAAGCGCTTGGGTCACAAACTGAAGGCAGCAGAGACACTTTGGGTGTGAAACCAATCAACCCGACCAACCCAAATTGCTAATAAGGCTTCTTTTGGAAAAAGCAGAATGCTTTGGCATTAATCCCAGAGTTATTTCTCCTTGAGACCCGCCTCTGTCAGAACAAAGCGTCAGAGAAGCCAGACGACTGATGAGAATCATTAGCTTTTCATTACAGCCTTTCATCCTGACAGAAAATTTCATATTGCGTCTTTTGATTTAATGACCTGTTCCAACAATTAGCTGAAACAATTAAAGCCAGGGACGAGAAGAAGTAGGTTTGCCTTATGATGGAAACACACTGAAAACTCCGTCTCACAAATTTCTTCATCCCCCCCCTCACGCGAAAGTTTCCAAAACCACTAAACTTGTGGTGAGAACTTTTAATGTCGCTATAATTAGGGTTGGTAAAGAAGTGGAGAACATTAAGACCTAATAAATGCACTGCAGAAGAGTAAACAAATTACTTCGTTGGATGCTGCTTGGTGGAGTTACTAACTCAGCAGCCTCTGGGGCAACAATTCAGCAAGGGGAGAGCAGGATAACAGAGCAGGGTTTTGGGGGCCAGCTTGAAGAGGTAACAAGATGCCTCTTCCCCCTCCTTCCGATGGGAGCAGCCGGGATGATGTCACAA
>WAAB01023637.1:3129-16489 GCA_013389865.1 Piaya cayana | reverse complement strand
CCCTTCACCGGCCAGTCTCCTCGTAGAGATATGGAACCGCAGTTAGGACTCCACAATCACTTCACAGGAACACTGTGTCTCACTCACACACACTCTCAGTCCCGCTGTCCCAGCCGCCCAGGGTAAAAAAAATACTTAACAGTCACTTTTCTTACCGTGGTCCCAGAAAAAGGATTACTCGGCTGCCACATGCAATTCAGATCCATTAATTCATTAAATTACCTTCTCCCCTTCTTTGCTTCGAGAGTCCTCTGCCCAGACAAGGTTCACTGCCTCTCTTGGGGCAGGACAGCAGACTGGAGACTGCTAAAAGCAGCAGGGTGCACCTCTCCATTCCCACTGTCCTGCTCCTCAGAGACAGGACCACTTCTCCTGGGATAAGCCCCCCAGATTGTGAGAAACACTCTTTCACTGATAAAATATTAAAAAGGACAAAGTCTTTGAAGCAAAGATAATAATATTTTTATTTTACAATTCAGCACTGAATTCTAATTCTAATATTCTAATATTCTAATTCTATTCTAATACCACAAAGGCTGGTTACAGGAGTTTTATACTGGTTGAATGTGTATTCATACAGATTTTGAGATCACCCACTGTCACAGTTCCTTTGTGTCTCTGATGCTCTTTATCTTATCTCCTTCCTCATTGTCTCCTCTTGATGAATCATACAATCATAGAATCCTAATTGAGATAAATGAGGTGCAAAATACATTCTCCTCCACTTGGGTAGTACCTTGACAGTTCCTAAATCCATTAAATATATACATGGGGTCTTACAGTGGCAAGAAGGATTTATTTTCATAGAGAGGATCTGGACTGAGGCATTACACTTCATAGGTTTGAAGCCTTAATTTTCTAAGAGCTAGTTCACAGAAGTTCTAGTTTATTTATGGTAATATTAGCAGGTTTGTGTTATCGCAGTTTGCTAATTGTAACATGTGTGGTTTGGGTGGCAGGAAGTTCATAAGCTTGAGACTATAAATTCACAGAAATTATGGTTTCCTAGTTTGGCCTGCATCTGAGCTCTGTTATTCAGAATGACAGTTAATAAATCAATGTTCATTATATGCCATTAGCTGATCAGCACATATATCTCTTCTGTTGACAGAGAATGAGAGTGCCTTGTAAAAGTCCACCTGGTGTAAGATTTTCCTATTCCATTTTTCTTTAAAAGTGAATAATAATTTTATACTGCAGTTCAGCTTTTAGCAGCCACATTTATATATCATTTCCTACCTCTAGACTAGCTATGATAACAACTAAGAGGAGATTTTGGCTTCTATTCAATTTTAACATGCATTATTAAGGCCATTAATGGGAGGTTGTTTCTCCTTCTGCCATAAAGAATCTGAGCAACAATGTAACTAACGACTATTGTAAGAGTACAATTACTGGTACATCAGCTGTCAATTGAAGCCATATGTTCTAGACACTAGAAGGGTGCCAAGTGATGCACTAGTAATTCAGTTGCAGACAAAACTTCTTTTACCATATAACCCACATGCAGGGAAATCACACTTGTTCTACAACTAATCAACATATTAATTTGTGTGCAGTTGAATGACTTTTCAGAGATAAAGTTTAGTATAGCAAGTTTTTCACTCTTGGTAATAAACTAATCTTAAAATATTACTCCCTTTTTAACAGTGTGTTTAGTATTTTTAAAATCTGCTTATTCCTTAACATCATAGAATATGAGTGACAGTTTAGTCTTTGTAAGTAAGAAGGAAGGTAAAATATGAACAAATACTAGTTAGATTAGATATCTCGAGTTACATGCTGCTGTTGAAGACAGGAAGACATATTAGTGTGGTCTGAATGGTTTCATATTCTGACAATAAAGTCCTTGGTATTTACTTGGGGTAATAAAGAACCAAATTGTCTTGAAGTTTTTGAGTTGCAAAAAGTAACTGCTGGAGAGAAAACCAAAATAGTAGTTAAGGGTGGAGTTCTCATTGCCATAAGCAGAACAGGAAATTTTTTTTATTTACTCAGTTAGTCAAAAATGGTACTTGGCTAGAAACCCAAATGTATTGCAACCATTTTTGTATCTTCTAGTGCGAGGTTTTCAGTGTGAGCATTAAAATTATGCTCATTCCCTGTAGAGTGCCTCGATGAAGAATTTTGATGCAATGGTAAAGAATTCTATCTAGATCAGATTTATATTCTATTGGAATTCTCCACATGCATTTAACTGTCAAAGGGTATACACACTCATTCAAGTAATGTGTGGGTTAAGATAAAACAGGAGCTCTTGCTGCAGCAGCCAAAACCAAAGGGGAGCCTGAGCCTTCCAGGGTGGAGGAGGGAAAGCTCACATAGTAGTCCTCTGCATTTAGTAGGGAAATAGAAACTTCTGTTCGGCTGGCTGTTGCTCCCCTTTCAGCTCCAATACCATCCCTCAGCCCCCTTACCCCCTCTATCCTTTCCATGCACAGAACATTTTTATTTCCACCAAAGCTTTCTATCACCTTCTTTAAAAATAGAAAAAAGAAATCCTTTTTACATCCTAAGGCAGAGTACATCTTAACATCTCCCTTGGTGGAGAGCTGACAACTAATCCTGTGGTTTTCTATAGTTGCTGATTACTTATCAATCTTCTCCCTACTTTCCACGCTGAATCTATAGGGTATCTGCATTACTGAGGGCTTGGAGGCTTAGTCTGTTGATGAATGTTCCTTTGGGGAAAACAGTGTGATTTCTGAGCCTGGGAAAGACTCTGAGTGTGTCTCTGGGAGTTATGAGAAAGGAAATTAGTGAATAGGAAAACTGAGGACCTTAATGTAACTTTAATGTATTACATAGTTTATGTAAACGCCTGACCATCTTTTCTGCATGGTGAATGCATAATTGTAAGTTTGGCATTTGAATCATTTTCCCCTCAAGGAAGCCCTAAAGGTTAAAAGCTTGTGGGAGATGGAAAATGTTTTTATTCTCTCTAATCTATTACTTAATGGTGTTTAAAGTGATACCACCTCACCAATATTAAATATCATAAGAACAAAATTTAGTATGCTCTTTACTTTTTACCATATATTCAGGAGAAGTAAATAAGAAGGGGATAAAAACAAGTTCAGTGCTGTCAATGTTAAGTGTATATTGCTTTAGGAACAAATTTTTGCCCCATGGAAAAAGCCTAATTATGTACATAAGTTACCTGATCCACACGTCTTTTAAACACCTTCAGGGATGGTGACTCAACCACCTCCCTGGGCAGCCCATTCCAATGCCCAGTGGACCTTTCTATGAAAATTCTTTTTCTGATGTCAAGCCTGAACCTCCCCTGGCAGAGTTTGAGGGCATTACCCCTCGTCCTGTCCCCTGTCACTTGGAAGAAGAGGCCAGCTCCCTCCTCTCCACAACCTCCTTTCAGGTAGTTGTAGAGAGCAATGAGGTCTCCCCTCAGCCTCTTCTCAAGGCTAAACGACCCCATTTCCCACAGCTGTTCCTCATAAAACTTGTTCTTCAGCCCCTTCACAAGGTTCATCACTCTTCTCTGGACATATTCCAGAGCCTCAACATCCTTCTTGTAGCGAGGGGCCCCGAACTGAACGCAGTATTAAACACATTTCATATCTTCTTCATTCATCATAGTGATTTTTTAAATACGAGGTGGCCCAAATTAGTATCTAGTGTAAATTTATTAACAATAGAAAAAGGAGCAGGTAAAGCAAATGGTAAATTCAGTATGGTTTTTGGTACATTTTTGGCTGATTTTTCTTTGATATCTAGCATAGAGTTAGGAGCTGAATCAGTCCTTACTGATCCATATGCAAGTTTTCAAGTTACTATTCAAAATGGAATCTTTCACTCCTATTCTGCTGGCCTCATTAGCAATGAGATAGACCTAATGAAAGATGTTTAACTGTGATGGCTCTGACTGTGATTTCTTCTGACTGAAAATTCAGTGTGGGTATGGCTATGCATCTAGCCTCAGACACAGAAACAAGTCAAATTCTCTGGTAAGACCTGATGATTTTAAGTCTTGCCCGCATTGCTCTTATTCTGTTCTGAGATGTTGCAGTCTCACTCACACTACAATCTTGTTAGCCAACTCTCAGACTGCAGTCCAAACTCATGTAAGTCGTGTGGCTCTGCACTGCTAGAATATGGCTGCAGTTTCAGAATTAGTTTGCCTTTCGTCACCTACTCAACCCTGAACCTGCAGTAACCTTGGACTTTGATTTTATCCTGGTGGTCTGTGTTTTAAAAGAACAACGGTATCATTTAGCATCTCCTCTGGCAGAATTACTCACTCTGCCATTAAGAACTAGAAATTATTTTATTGTACAGCATACATAATGCCTTTTCTTTGCTTCTGAAAATTACAATGCAGCTAAAGATGAACCTATATTGAAGCCAGCACAGGATGCTCAAAATTACTAAAAAACCCCTACATTTGGTAACTAGACACAGGAATTCCTCCAGGCTATTTGAGTTCAGTTTAAATCTGGTATAATGTTCTTGCAAGGACTTGTAGAAACATGCACCTTTTTCCCCCTTTTCTTTTTACTTCAAGAGTGTAAAAGCACTAGGTTTTTCTAAAGTTAAATCTCACAGAGTATGATTTGCAATTGAAGTCTCAGCAGGATACTAAGGTACTAAGGCAGTCACACTGGATAGATACTGACACAGGGTATTTAATCAGTCAGGCGTGCAGCACATTCCTATTGAACACTTAGCTGGGGCTTATGCTGATGGTTTGGATTTGATTTTTTTTCCCCTCATTTATATCTGCTTTTCAAGCTTCTGTCTTGAGCAAGACTTCACTGCTCCTGACCTGGCTGACTAAAGTAATCCCTACACCTTACTTAGTTCATCCTTCTGTTCTAGTATTAATGTTTATTCCACCTTTTTACTGCTGTGCTGGTTCCAGTGCCTGCATTGGTTCCTGTCCTTACTCCTTCCCAGCTCCTGCCTGTTTTCTTGCTTTCTGTTCCCTGTCTTTTGTATCTAATCTTTAGATAATGGAGTTACCTTGCCCCAAGCTTGAACACTAAGGAAATAACCTTTGGGTAGAACAAGTGCATATCCATATCTTTTTGATGACTTCCAAGAACAGGGAGTGGTGGATATGTTAGATGATACTCTGTGATGTCCCTAGTGACTTGTTTTATTTGAACCCAATCTTATACTTCTTACACCCTAGGGAGCCTTAAAAATGTCAGCAGTGCTGGAAGGAACATCATACGTTGTGATCTGAGGCAGCTGTAGTTGTAAATGGAGTCAGCTGTGTTCCTGCATGTTAATCCTTTCCTGATAGTTCTGTCAAATCTGCAGAATGACAGCATACCGGAAGAAGTGAATGGTAGTTCACTGACAAAAAAACCCTAAAACCAAAACAAACCCATATCTTAATAGTTCATTCAATGGAAATTAATATCATGTTTGGATATAGTAAAAAATCCTGTAAAAAGCTGGGTGGTCTGCTCTGACTCCCATTCATCCATTGCTTATGGCAGCATATGAGCAGAAGGGCAAGTGTACTGCTGCAGGTAGGCTTGAAGACAGCAGTATTGCAGACCTCTTTAAGAGTAGTAAATCTTCATAATAGCAAGTGCCTAAAGCTGTGTAGGCTATTAAGACCTCAGAAGCCACAAGTCGTGCTATGTTTGAGACACTTTCCAAAAGCATATGTTATAAAAAGGAGGCATCAGTTACCCTAAGAGCCATGGAGAGCTGTGCTTGCACATCCCCTTGCTCAATCAGCCCAGGCAGGGAACAAGACCTCAGGTGCTCCAGCCTCTCTCAGAGGGTTTCTGGGAGTTGTTTCAGCATGGGAATCTTTGTCCAAAATCCATCCCATCTAGCTGAGAATTACAAGAAGCCTGGATAAAGTATACCTAGAGAACTAAAATGGCCATAAAAGACGTGGCAGTACAGAACAAACTATGTGTTTGTATACATGTGAATATGCATACATATAAACATAGTACCTTATTCTCTCACCTTTATATACACATAAAGAAAACAGATTACTGCAGGGAACACAGTGAAGAAACTGCAGTCTTTAATTACTGATAAGCTGCTGTCTGTCTTTCTTCTGAAACATCAGGCAGTTTCAGCTGGTATTGATAAAACTTCTGCTTATCAGATAGCAAAAAGAGTGCCACCAGTGTTGTTATGTTTGGTATATTACAGATTATGCTTCAGTATTCAAACATTGGATGTATTAAGGGAGAGAAAGGACTCAGACAAGCATTTTGCATCTCAGAAAATTCTGAAAATATTTTTTTTCCAGGTTCATTCATGTTCTTATAGAGTAGGATGTATTTCTACTATGGATGAAACTTCTTAAAACAAAATGCCAGTGCAGCAACACAAATGCTACTGTAACAGACTTCAATGTTACAGGTTTGACAATTTGGTTCAGTGGTTCATGGTTCTAAACAATCTAACTTATTGCAGACATTGGACATTGGTATTCTGAAGCATAAACAATTCTGAAGCATGAATCATTTGAATCAGATATTTAGTTCACATGGTCCTTATTCATTTTTTCAAACAACAGGAATTGGGAATGTTGTTTTTTTCAGAACTGCAAAAGTAAAGTTGGGAAAGCCAGCTTAATAGGAATAATCTTCAGAATCCTTTCTCTTGCTTGCTTTCTCAAGTAGATTATATGGTCTGTGGCTTTAATGAGATAATCATAATTGTTCATATTGCTTTGTTGGGATGATATTCGCCCTAAATGGACTTTCAATTTCAATTACAGATATTAATATGTCAGTTAAAAGTCAGAAAGTGCTCCAGGCTAGTGTTTCGTCCATCTTGTACAGTAGCAACAAAAAATTGATTTGCCAGTTGCTGTGAGAGGTGTTAAGACAATGGCTACATTTCACAAGCAAATCTTCCATAAGATAAATTGAGTTGGAAAGGTAATATAAATATAAATAACAATTTATATAAATTTATATAAGTAACAATTAGTAATATTTAGATCCATTCAGTTTAAGTGATACAACTGCTTAATTGGGATTTTTTGAATCATGTAAGTCATCTTAAACAAATAATCCTCACTCAGATTTAAAGGAAATGGATTGTTTTGCTCCCCTTCCACATAACTGGAGGTTCCTCCATCCACTTACTGAGCTAGTTCCATCACAAATTGCATAACTGAACGTTTCTTTTGCTGCATGCCTAAAACAACAGTAGGCAGGTGTGTAACCTAACTTGGTTTTTTATTATTTTAAAAGTGAATAAAAGAAGCAAAGAGATCATGGTACTACCCGTTTTCCCTTTATTTTTTTAAAAATATATTCATGTTGTAAGTGTAGAACTCTTTTCTGTAAAATTCCATTTAGATTGCTTCAGTGAATGAATGCTGGCCACACACATATCTCATTGGTGGAAATCGCATTTACTTTCTTTAAGGGAAAAAAAAGGTCTGTGCATGGTCCTGTTCATAGCTGATGATACTTGTAATGTGTGATGTGATTGATATATACAGTAATATCTTTAACATGCACATTTACTTCAGCCTGATTTGGAGTTGCAGTTTTGTGAAGTCCCTTGGAATTACAGTCTACAGCCTATCTCTATCTTCACACCATAAAGAAAATCGGCTGCCAGACACAATTTTTTTTACTTCAGTCTCTGAGTTGCACATACACAGGAGAAGTACTAAGAATATAAATCTCAATGGTCAAGTGTTGGTTATTCCTTACTTGGACACTACTGCTTACAGTGCACGCACTTAAAATGTGTATTCCCTGTCTCTTCTTAGTACACCAATATGCCCTTGTCCTGTTTTTAAAACTATACCAACTGTAGAAGTCAGAGGACAGTGCTAACAGCTCTGAGAGTATTGTGATATGGGGCTTGAAGGCAGCAGTGCTGTCATCCATGGATATCATACAGCTGAAAGAGAAGTGACAGGATCTCCATGTCTGAGTTAGCAAAATGCTGATTAGGCAATTTCAACTCCCTCATCCCTCTTGCAACTTCCCATTTCACAGCCAGTTAACTCCAGCAACTCTCTGACTGTGGAGAGGATCTGTTCTTAAGTGCTGGGATAATTTTTTTAATAACCAGCCTTCTATACAACTTTTGGCTTTCAGAAGGCAACGTAGTACTTTTGCAGTGGGTAACACTAGAATCAAAGTCAAAGCACAGACTGAAAAACTTCACAAACTTTGGGTGCTGATTTAACAACTTGAGTGTCTGCTCAAACTGCCCAGTAGAAGAGGCATGAACACCCCTAAAAACACCCTTAAGACTTGTTTTACAACTCTCTAAACTCTATATTTCCTGAACTGGTGAAATTTTAAAAGGCAGGAACAATTCTGATTGTACTAAAAATATTGAAAGATGGTAGATCTATGCCTTTTACATAATCTTAAATTATAACACACTATTCATTGCCTGTCTCAATTACAGCACTTGCATTCTCAGGATTTCTTCCTAGTACTCAAGGTGAAGAGGAAGAAAGCACTGCACTTCAAAATCATAAATATTTGATGAATGTAAAACCCTGCTTTATCCTTTTTTGTTAATTATGATGAACTTAAGATTGTCTTCTTATCACCGACTCTTCTAGTTTAAAATATATTATGCATACATAGAAGTAATGCTATGTAGCCATTTGCTGCATCATCAAGACTTTTATTTTGTTTTTCCCTTCTTATTGATATAAGGGCAGGTCTTTAGAAAACATTAACAAAACTACTTTTTGTTATATGACTCAAATATAAAAAATGTTCTTGTGTTTTCTGCAGGTTTCACTTTGCTAAAACTGATTGTGTGAACAGAACACAGGTAAAGTGGAGAAACAAACACAAAGCCACAGATTAAAAAGACGGATACATTTGTTTCCATTGCCTCATGATCCAGTGCAAGTCTGAAATAGCACCTGTGTAGAGGAAATGCAAATGGGAACACAGGCATGATGGAGCTCACTCCTTGCTAATCTCTTTGAGGTTAGTGAGCTCTACAGAGGGATCTGGACAGGCTTGTTGAAGAGTGGTTGGAAAGCATCTGTTCAGAGAAGGACCTGGGGGTGTTGTTTGAGTCCTGGTGGTATTTAAAAGACGGGTAGATGAGATGCTCAGGAAGATGGTTGAGTAGTTGACAGATACAATTGGACTTAATGACCTCAAAAGTCTTTTCTAGCCAAACAATTATATGATTCTAAGTCCAAAACAGAATCTGGGCAAAAGGAATGCAAGCAGTAATGTGGGCACCATGGAGCTCAGTCCTTGCTAGGAAAACTGTGTGAGCATAGCATTCCGTTTTGCCTGTAGTTTTCTGGGGAAAGCAAAGTAGTTTTCCACTGTGCTTTGATTTTTCTTACAGCAGGGCTGAAATCTCGAGCATGTTTTCTTAGATGTCATTGAGTTACCTAAACACAAAGTTACCTGTGTTACCTAAACACAAAGGGTTCTATCCATCAAAATGGATATCTCCCTCCTAGGAAAGAAAATAACCACGAAGGGCATTAACTGAGTTTCTCATTTTGATGTTTGATTGGAGAAAGTACCAAATCAGCTCAGATGCTGGAAAAGCTACAGGAGATGTAATACTAATGGGTCAGTGCAGTACAGTTCATGGCACTGCTGTTGGCAGGGATAAGCTTTACTCTCCAGAAGTGTGGATAAAGATTGATGAGTTTTTAAATGAATTCTGCAGTCATTTAATGAAGAGGAAATTTGTTGCTGATAATGCTGATATGGTGTCAGGGCAGTCAGTGGCCATGCAGCCGGTGCTGGGGCGGTTGCCACGTGGCCGGGGGTCCTGGTGGTCACCACATGGCCGCAGGGAACTGTCACCTTGTGGCCGTGCAGAGGGGACGCGCAACCACCATGCTGGTCAGGAGCCTTGAGTGCTCCTCTCCGTGCTCTCTGCTGTGCCTGCACTGAAATACAGACCTGCACTGGAGCAGCCCAAACCACATGACCGGACCACGTGGTGATATTTCTCTATTTCTCTTTCTGTCTTTTCTCCCTACCTCCCCTCTCCCCCTGACCTCACGGCATGCGTATCTGCTTGGATCTTAGGGGTTTTAAGCCACTGGGGGGTTATTTCTGTAACTCCAGGCAGCTGCGTACCTCGGCTCATTTTTGTGCCTCCTGTAATAAATACTATTTTATATTCACCCTGGGAGAAGTCCTTAAATCTCTGGATCGCTAAACAGACAAACAGACACCACGTTCCTCTCTCTCCCCTTTGGGTTGAGACATATGGGTAAAGAACTGACTGGCCAGGTGGCCATCCGACACTAAAAGTCAACTGCCTTTCTTAATTTAAGAATCTATAGATGCCTGGAAGTAGCTGCAAAGAAAGACTGAAGATTACGCTTTTAATACACCCAACTGATATTAGCTTAGTATGTCAGCATGATGAAATTACTGATGATGTCATTCAGATACAAAGGGACTTCATAGTAAAGGAAATTCATAGACTTCACTTTGTAGTTAGTTTGCAAATCTGGTGCAATTAGTGCAGAAATCTGCAAAACTATATCTATTTAGTCCAAGAATCTTAACATTGAAGAAAGTTCAGTGTGAAAAGTCAGGCTCTTGCATGTGCCCAAATGTGGATCTGATAGATAAGCAAGCAGACCAAGACTAGACAGAAATTCTCTTGCCATGAGGTCCCTCTTGCCCTGAAAACTTCTAGGAAAAAAAACAGCCTCTAAGGAAAAAAGAATTTCAAACCACATGAAATCTGAAAGAGGAAAATTAAGTGTCAAACTATACTTGAAAATGAACTGGTAGCCCTTTCATTCTAAAATAGTGCTTTACTCTTTGCCATAAGGCAAAAGTATTTAGAAATTACATATCCTGAATATTTCATTATGGATGCATTATTTGCATTGCCATACTGTGAGGAATTCCAACATTTTTAAAATGACATTAAGGTACTTGAACATGTCCGGAGGAGGACAACAAAGCTGATTAAGGGGCTGGAAAGCAAAGAATCATAGAGTCATTAAGACTGGAAAAGATCTCTAAGATCATAAAAGTCTCAAAATCTCAAAGTGAAAGGAAACAGTTTAAGAGGTTCCTGGAATGTGTGGTAGACAACTTTCTGACACAAATGGTAAGTGAACCACTTAGAGAAGGTGCCCCACTGGACCTGTTGCTTTTGAACAGATAAGGCCTTGTGGGAGATGCGACAGTTGGAGGACACCTGAAGAACAGCAATCACAAGACGATAGAAGTCTCAGTTCCAGGAGAAGTAAGGAGGCAGGGGTCAGCAGAACAGCCATCTGGGACTTCCAGAGGGTGGACTTCAGACTGTTTAGAAGGCTGGTTAATAAAGTTCCTTGAAAGGCAGTCCTAAAGGACAAAAGATCCCAAGAGGACTGGATGTTGTTCAAGAAGGACATCCTGGCAGAGCAAGAGCTGAAAAAAAGAGCCAGTGGGGAAGAAAACCAATTTGACTGAGCAGAGACTTCTGTGTGGATATCAGAAAAAAGAGGAAAAGCTTTTGAGACAGGCATCTCAGGAGGACTACAAGGATGAAGAGACATCATGCCAGATGGGATCCACTCAAAGGTATTAAGGGAGCTGGTGGAGATGCTCACCAACCATTTTCTGTCATTTACCACAGTCCAGGCTGACAAGGGAAATTCCACATGACTGGAGGTTGACAAATGTGACATCCATTTGCAAGAAGCTTCAGAGGGAGAATCCAGGAAACTACAGGCCTGTCAGTCTAACCTCGATACTAGAGCAGATCATGAAGCAGGTCATCTTAAGTGCTATAACACAGCACAAACAGGGCAACTAGGTGATCAGGCCCAGTCAGCATGGGTTTATGAAAGGCAGGTCATGTCTAACTAACCTGATCTCCTTCTATGACAAGGTTACCCATTTAGTGGGTGAGGAAAAAGCATTGGACTTTAGTAAAGCCTTTGACCATTTTCCACAGCATTCTGCTTGGGAAACCAGCTGTCAGTGGCCCAGACAGGCACACCCTCTGCTGGGTAAAATAGTGCCTGCATGGTTGCATCCAAAGAGCAGTGGCAACTGGAGTTGCCTCTAGCTGGAGGCCAGTCACAAGTGGTGTTCCCCAGGGCTCAGTGCTGAGTCCTGTTCTGTTTGATAGCTTTATTAATGATTTGGATGAGGGGATGGAATGTAACCTTAGTAACTTTTCAGATGACACTAAGCTAGGGGGAAGTGTTGATCTGCTGGACAGTAGGGAAGCTAGGCAAAGGGATCTGAACAGGCTGGATTAATGGACTGAGACCAATGGTATGAGGAGTTGTGAAATCTCAAGACTTCTCAACAGCAAATTATACCATTTGGGAGCAAATTTTATAGCCATATTCAAAATAAAAATTTGGATGAGAAAAGCCAAATGAAGCAAAAAAATGTAATTCTCAAGCCAAACCAGTAAAAACTTAAATTATCAGAACAGTGTTAGATCTCTTCCATGTTTCAGCAGAACTTGGCTTGCTACACCTTAAGTTATGGAGTCTGTGTAATAGGGAGTATGAGAGGCAAAGTAGGCTTGAATGTATGTCTCCTGAGGAAAACGGCATTAACTGTCATCCTCTCTCCCTGCTTCTGTACCGCAGTGTTAAAATTGGTTGTGAGCCCAAATTAAAGTGTGAAGAAATGGAACAACTCCTAACTCCTGTTAAATATACTTTTTATAATTTACTCCTTCAATACATGAGAAACAGGTTATTAATATTGAAATTCACAGCAGTGCAGGAATAACAGTTTAACTTCTTCTGTTTTTAAATAATGTGTTACCAATAAACAAATCCAAAATTTAGTCTAAATTAAAGGAAGACCTTATAAGGGCACATTATTTAGCTCCCTTCTTAAATATTGCTAGTTGTGTTTTTAGGAAACTGATGTTACAATAGATTTATAAATCTTAATGAACTACATCTATTTATTGGTGAAATTTTCCTTCTTAGTTGGAAGCTACTTTCATGTTTGGCAGTTCTGAGAAATGCTGCTAATATCCAAAATGCAAGTAAAACTATGTATTGTTCAGAATTTTCCAGTCTCATGATTTTATTTAAGATTTGCTGAATTGTGGAGGAAAGGCACTCTGTCAAAATTCCAGCTCCTTGAATTTTGTTGTGAGATATGAGTAGCAGTTTCCCTTTTCTTGAAGTTGAGAGATCTCCTATAGTCTGGAGAAGCTAGAAAATGCAAAGCCTTCAAAACCACAATGCTCTCATGATTCATGAACACAGTGTTAACAATATCACAGAATCACAGAATCACCGGGTTGGAAGAGACCCACTGGATCATCGAGTCCAACCACTCCCACAAAACACTAAACCATGTCCCTCAGGGCCCCGTCCACCCGTAACTTAAACACCTCCAGGGAAGGCGAATCAACCACCTCCCTGGGCAGCATATTCCAATGCCTAATGACCCTTTCCGTA
>WAAB01023635.1:0-23533 GCA_013389865.1 Piaya cayana | reverse complement strand
CCAGGGGAGATTTAGGCTAGAGATTAGGAGGAAGATTTTACAGAAAGGGTCATTAGGCATTGGAATATGCTGCCCAGGGAGGTGGTTGATTCGCCTTCCCTGGAGGTGTTTAAGTCATGAGTAGACGAGGTCCTGAGGGACATGGTTTAGTGTTTGGAGGGAATGGTTGGACTCGATGATCCAATGGGTGTCTTCCAACCCGGTGATTCTATGATTCTATGAATTGGCTCCATCTTTCTTTTAATATCCTACTCAGTAAGGTAGAAGGTGTATCCATTGATCTCTTCCTCCCCTTACTTCCTTTTTAACCTAGTTTTGCATCAGCTTCAACCTTGAAACAAGCTCTAACAAATGGGCTGTCCATCCTTCTATGAGGCATAAGCATGGACCCAAAGTGCATGTCACCTATCTATCCACTTCTGTCTAAGTATAGATGTATATCCATCTACATCCATTAATATACATTCATTTTGAGTGCCTCTATTTTTATTTCTTCAGTGAAAAAGTGTATCTTCTAGAACATAGTCCTTCCAGAAAGTGAATCACATCACTGGAAATATGATTTATTCTCTGATGAACTTTCTCAGAACAACATAATCCAAAAAGACATTTTTTACCTATGTCAGGATGGAGTGGTGGTTTATTAAGCAAGCTTTATGTATGCACCTGCAAAGGAAAATCAGCATTGTGTATTTATCTGTAAATATTTAATCTAAAACAATTTAAGTAGTAATCATCTTTCTTCACTGAGTTATTTTTAACAAGTTATTTGAGACTTTAAGTTGGTTTATTTTTGAAATGTCATGAACTCTAAAATTGTGGAGAAAATCTTTTCCACACTCATTTGTATTTAGGGCTGAATTTGAGGTGGCAAGTGCATGGTTACAAAATAAACCTACTTAAACCTACCAGCAGAGATACATCAGCCACCTTTATACCTGCTTCCCCAGTGAAAGTGCTAAAAGGGAAGTTTAAAGCAGGAATAGATTCATATGAGGGAGTACTAGAAGTTCATTTCTTTCTTCTCTCTTCAGGCCCTTTAGCACTAGAATGTAACCAAATCAGAGAAGATGTGGCGGGAAGTATTAATTACATGTTGACAAACAAACCTAAGTAAAAATTCCGTGTTTAAAACAATCTGCAGAAATTTTACTAAGTGTAGCTGATGTATTGAAACAGCAGAGGAAGTTATAAATTGCACCAATTTAGAATTACTCTGGTCTCCCAGGCAGCATTACTCATCTCCAAATATTGCTCAAAGTCTCTGCAGAATATCAACATGACTCAGAAAACTTCCAGAAGTTCCTACAAAATTTTACGACTGCATATCAAAAAGAGGTAGGAAGGTAGGGAAAAGGAAAAAAAACAAAAAACAAGACCAAAACAAATCACACCACTGCACACATTTCTCCTATGAGGAAAGAATGAGATAACTGCATGACAAGTTAGTCAGGTTGCTTAAGACAACATTAAGAGATGTTAAAAAAAATGAAGTGAGAAGAGTACCTGAACAAAAGAACAAAATATCAGAAATGTACTGTAAGCTAATACTGCCATCTAACTCCCAGTAATTGAGTATTTGATTTCATCAGCATAACCCTTGACTTTAAATTTCTGTCCTTACCTACACAGAAAAGGATATTATACTCCATATGGCTTGCTTATTGTCTTTAAAATAATAATTTGTCTCAAATATAGGTTGAAACCTCCATCTCTACTCAATTACTGAGATTAGTGAGGTGTAATTAATGACAGTAAGAAACAGCTCTGAACTGGTAGATACCTCCAAATTAATTAAAAACTCTGTGGTATTCCTATTCAGATACTTCCATCAGATACTTGCATTTCTACACGTACCTCCGTACACACACAAAATCAATATCACTGATGTTCTCAGTTGATGCATATAGCTTGAAATAATAAAATCCTGGGGCTCAAAGTACTTTCAGAAGTTATCTCCATCTAGGCTTTCTGAGATTTATCTATAACCTTCCCAAATCCATGCATAATTAGACACAATAATCCTGGAAATGGCAGCTCTGCTTCATCTCTTGGCAGCAGTGCTTTGCTTTGTCCAGAAGATATCTGCCTTGTCAGTCTATGACACAGAAATGCATTAGGACTCCTCAACAGTGCTAACCTTTCACAGAATAACAACATTGAAAGCTAATTTTTTCTACTGCATGACCTGATTGAGAAAACCAACATTACCAAGGCATCTGGTCACATCATTTACCTCCTACATGCTACCTGGCAGTAAAACCTGGATATGAGGTAACATGTCCACTAACCCTCAGAAAACTCTTATCAATACTGAAATTTCACATCAATACAAGTTTTCTGAGCACTACACATTCCTACAGTTATGAATATTGTTCTGCTTTCAAAATACAAGATGTCATTTATGGCAATACTAGTTGAATTTGAAAACCCATCTCTGTGGAAAATATAGCTGAATCTATACATTTTTCTGTATCTAAATTAATTCAAATGTTTGTATTGAAAAGCTTAGACTGAACACTTATAAAATTGTAGCTGTGATTGCAGAACAGGATAGAACTAATGTTAAATTACATAGGAGAACTTGTTGGAAATGCTCATGGTATTTCCATGGACCTATTTTGTAGAGGTGTTTCATGAACACAGGAATGCAGATAGCTATCTAGTAAGAGTTTTCATACATACAGAAATGACTTGAAAAATTCCTAGAAGATAAGTCAAGAAGTATTTTTTTTAATAAAAGCCTGCATGTGTCTTGATACCATTGGAAGTATTAATATATTAGAAAAGAATACACTATTTCAGCTGGAAGGATCCTACAACAATACTCTAGTCCAACTGCCTGGGATAACCAAGTTCAAGTATGTTATTTAAAGGCATTACCCAAATGCCTCTTGAATGCTGCCAGTCTTGGGGCATTGAATACTTCCCTAGAAGCCTGTTCCACTGTCTGACCACTCCCTCAGTTTTCAGAAATGCTTCCTTATGTCCAGTCTAAACCTTTCCTGGTGCAGCTTTGAACCATTCCTACACATCCTATCACTGGACATCAGGGAGAAGAGATCAGCACCTCCCTCTGCTCTTCCTCTCCTCAGGAAACTGTAGAGAGTGATGGGGCCACCTCTCAGCCTCTTTTTCTATAAGCTAGGCAAGTCCTTATCTGCTCCTCATAGGACGTTCCTCCCAGCCCTTTCACCATCTTTGTTGCCCTCCTCTGGACACATTCAAGGACCTTAATGGCCTTATTTAATTGTGGAGAACATAATTGCATGCAGTATTCAAATTAAGGTCACACCAATGCTGAATACATGGGATAGTCACCTCTTTTGACCAGCTGATTACACTGTGCTTGATGCACCCCAGGATGTGATTTCCCTCTTGGCTGCCAGGGCACACTACTGACTCATACTGAACCTGCTGCCAACCAACAACCCAGATCCTTTTCTGCAGATCTGCTCTCCAGCCACTTCTCTCCCGATTTATAATTGTGCCCAGATTTTCTCTGCCCTGCATGTAAACTCTGCATTTGGATATGTTAAATTTCATCCCATTAATCATTGTCCAATGCTCCAATCCATCTACATCCCTCTACAAGGCTTCTTGCCCCTCAAAAGAGTTAACAACACCTCCTATTTGGGTATTATCAGCAAATTTACAAATGGTGCATTCCACTACTTCACCCAAGTTGCTGATAAATACATTGAACACAACTAGTCCTAGAATTGCATCTTAAGGAATATCACTCACGACCAGTTGGAAGTCAGATATAGTTCCACTCACTACAACTCTCTGATCTCTGGCCTTCAACCAGTTCTTGATCCAGCATACTGTGAACTTGGTTATCTCACAGCTGGACAACTTGTCCAGAAGGATGTTGTGAGGGACAGTATCACAAGCCTTACTAAATTCCAGAAAAATTACATCTACTAGGCATGTGACCTTATCACAGAAGGATATCAAATTAGTTAAACAGGACTTTTCCTTTGTGAGCCTATGTTGACTGTGCATGGTGATTGCATTGTTCTTCAAATGCCTTCAAAGGAACCCATTATAACCTTTACAGTTCTTCCAGGAAACAAGATTAGACTAACAGGTCTGTAGTTCCTTGGGTCTTCCCACACACCCTTTTGTAAATTGAAATAATACTGGCTAGCTTTCAGTTAACAGCGGTCACCCCAGACTACCAAAACCTTTGGTAGATTATCAAGAGGGCTCTTACCATAATATCTCCTAGTTCCTTCAGTACACTGAGGCCTCATAGATATATGAACATTCAGCTGATAAAGCTGGCCAATTACAGTTTCACTGTTTGTAAAGGGAAATTAATTGTTCCTACACTCATAGTCCTCTTACCCAGGGGACTGGGCAGACCAAGGTATATCAGTATTACTAAAGACAGAGGCACAAAACACATCAAATGTCCCTGCTTTTCTTCATCCTGTGTCTGAGCCCCATAAAGTAGTGAAACTTCTGATATCCCAGAAATCTAAAGTGTGACTGGTTGTTTTTAATTTAATCAGCACCAGATGCAGACTGGCTTCCCACAGGCATTGTCAAATCACTTGAAGTAACAAAGTATACAGCCGCATCATCCAGGTAAGCAACATAACAGTTGGGTATCTTTTAAAATGCTGTATCTTCCTGAAGAGATAAGCAACGTTTGTTAATGATCTGCTTTAACCAGAGAACTTCTCTTCTACAAGCTTTTAAAGCTGCATCTGTCAATATTCATTTGCCAGCTCTTAAAAGAATAAACCCCTCTCCTATTAAAGGAAAATAGCATCAGTAAGTTAAACTAGCTGAAATATTTTTCCCATCCTCAGACACTTGAAAATAAAACATGTTTAAAGATTTTCCCTTGATTAGAAAGAACTGGAAATGCCAACAGATTTAGAGAGAGTTTTGTGTTTAACATAGCCTGTACTGGAACTTCTACTGTGAAAACAGAATACAAATATTTCTGAGGTCTTTTTTGGGATGCTTGCACATTTTGCGAGAGCATGCAGTATTTGGGCATGGGGAGACATTCAAGTTTTGAGTGGGAACTGTCAGAAGAATATGTAATTATACAAAGACATGTGCATATCCTCCCTAACTTCAGGCTCATCTCAGCAAATTAAATTAATACACAAATGTAAGTGCTTAGTTTAGTTGCATATTTATACCATCTTGTTAATTGATCTCCTTTTATAAAAATTAATTTGTAGATTACAAAAATCTGTTTCCTGTAGTACATCAGAACCTACAATAAAGGTGTGTTATGCTGCTTATTTTCCCAGAGAGACAATCAGGTCTGTCATCCTACTAGCAAGCTGGACATCCATCTTCTAAAGAGATGAATTGGGAAGAATCAGAATGTATACCTTGAAGAAGCCAATTAATAGTTACTCGGTAGCCTTGGTATACACAAGGCAAAAGATTAATCTGCTAATGTGCAGTGAGCTGATATCAAAATAGCATTTAGAGTTATACAATTTGCAAACATATGTAAGAACAACCTCAACCTGCCAGCTCAACATACACACTTAAGATGACAACCTGGGGCTTTGTTCATGTCATATGCTAAATATGGGATGAGCTAGCAAATCTACTAGGCTCTCAAAAGGTAAAAAGCAATATAAGTACCTAAAAAAAGCTGAAGCATAGAGATTAACACACTGGGAACAGTTTGCCAGTAAGGTTTACATTCTGATACAGAAGAAAATAGGAGCTATTATGAAGCAAGTCTCTGGCACAGAAAGAGTTTTGGTCTAAGAAGGTTTATTCCTAGAATAGAGGATAAAATAGATAGTGTTACAGAAGGCTGAATAGTGCTGCATTTTTGAACAACAATTAAGACACTGCTAGCCAAACATTATAAATTATCATTGCTATTCAATGGCTAATTGCTGTAGTCCACTTAGACATAGATAAACAGTAGCTATAGAGTCACCTAAAACACTTCTCAGAATTTTAGTGACCTGCCTGTCATGTCTGTGAATGCTCATAACATCCAATCTCCATTTATGAACTTTTTGTAGAAATAAATGAATATGTACACAAAATTACACTGCAATTGGAAATACTCAGTGAGCTAAAAACTTGTCATTACTTTAAACCCTTCCTTTGAAAAGAGACTCAAAAGGGAAATGCAGTTAGATTGTCCTATGATGGTCATACCAAGCATTCAATTTATTGTTACCTGTAACAGTAATTACTATGCTATACAATATTCCTTGTTATTTATGGTATGTACTGCACAACAGATAAGTAGAAAAGATTCTCATCGACACTATAGTTATCTTCTCTTGCTTAACTACCATCTAAAATATATTTAGCTAGAAGATATGCCAAACTGTACTTATTTCTCTTCCATTTTATTTCACCATAATATTTTATTGTGATATGCAGGAAATGGTTACATAATTATCCATCCTTTTTTTTTTTGTTACTTAAACTGCAAAATATTACGTATCTAAAATATAGCACATAAGGCCAACTTAGGTTACAGTATCCAAATAGGAAAGAAACAGTCTTTATGTTCTCAGGAAACCATGTTACCATGTTATATTGAAATATACAAATGAGTTGAGATGTTAGAAAATTAATCAGAAACTTCAAAGGCAGCGGGTGCATTGCCAGAAGAAGAAAAGCAATCGATGGAAAAGTTGCCAGGTTTCATAAAAAAAGAGAGAAGACTATTGATCCTTCAAATTATTACCCAAAGAAGTTATTGTGACAGCACATTTGACAAACAGCTTGAAATGTGAAGCAGCTGATAGTAGAAATTGCCATCTCCAACTTGTTTAGCGTATAAAATATTTTTTATTTTACTACCAGCAGCCAAAATAAGAATGAATATAGCAAGTTGCTTTGCTATTTTGGGGCTGGGACAAAAACATTCTGAAACTCCGCTATGCTTATAAGAGACAAAACAAGTCTTCCATATTTTTCAGTATAAAAATCAAATGTCTGGTTTGTCCACTTAAGAGACAGGCTAAAAAATTGTTCCCTGAACCATACATGCCTCATTCATTTGGTCTGAACTTCCATAGTTATACTGATAGTTAATTGGTTGATTTAAGCTATACTTTCCTGTTTAGAGAAACAAGTGTAAATATTGACCTGATGGTTTGCCAATCTATTTGCATATTAATAATCTTCTGAAAATATTAAGGAAGGTGCTGCCTTTCACTGCAGTGCCAGGTACTGTCATGCTCTGAGCTCAGGGTAAACAATGGGCATGAAGAACATAAAGCTAGACAAGAATCAATGGCAAATGGCAGTATTATTCAGAATTTAAGGTTTAGTAGTAATGGACAATTCTAATTGCACAAATATCCTCTCAGAAAAAAAGAGATTACATAGAAAATGTAGAAAGCATGATCCAGCTCACCGAACCTTAGCAGCCTACAAAAAGTTATTCATTGAAATCTAACCCAGTCATATAAAGTCTGGATCTATAGAGAATGAAATGGAAAAGCTTCTTTCAGCTAATGCACCATTCTTTATTCTAAATTTATTATCATGTTCTGCAGTGGCCCAATACTCTTCGTTAATTACAGAAACAGCATAGGCGACTAGCTCTGGCTTAGATGATCAACTTGACAGACAAGATGTACATCATATTCTTGGATTTTTGTGTGAATTTTTCTTGATCTAGAAGTCAGAGGACATCTGAACAGCTTTTAGATATGATTCATAGAATCAAAGAATAACCAGGTTGGAAGAGACCCACCAGATCATCAAGTCCAACTGTTCCTATCAAACACTAAACCATGCCCCTTAGCACCTCAACAACCCACACCTTAAATACCTCCAGGGAAGGTGAATCAACCACCTACCTCCCTGGGCAGCCTGTTCCAATGCCCAATGACCCTTTCTGTGAAAAAAATTTCCTAATGTCCAGCCTAAATCTCCAGAGCCTCAATATCCTTCTTGTGGTGAGGGGCCCAGAACTGAACATCAAGGGTGAAATGACTGAGAAAAATGTCAGAGTGAGAAGTAATTTCAATGAAATCATAAGTAAACAGGAGAGCTAATAACTCTAAAAAATAAAGGAGAAGCAAGAGAGTAAACATTCCTGTTTTCAAGTAGATATTTCAAGCAAATTGTCCTCTTATGGAAGGTGAGAAACATACCAGAAGACCACTATGGCTAATTAGGATTTCTGCACTGACATCAAAAAAAGAAGAAAGCATAGAGGAAATTAGAAAAGGTCAAATTCTTCAGGTCACATACACAAATGATTCATAAATATATAGGGACAATTCAAGAAAGGGAAAAGCAAGGAATTTCTCCATAAGAATAAAATTAAAAGTCATCATAAGCAAGTCTACTTGTTGGCTATTGAATCACAAACATCAAAGACTGACCTTGAGGAAACAGAAATATCTAACTGACTTGTTACATCCAAGGAAAGACAAGTCATGATAAACTGTCTATTCTAGTTAACAGAATGGGAATCAGATAGGAAAGAACAGGCCATCTGAATATGTTCCTCCATTAGCTCTGCTTGGTGACATCCCTTAAGTGTTTATCTTAAAGAGAGAAGAGGCAGTACAAACATGAATTAAATAAATAAATGGCTTTTGCAAAGAAAAGTCTAATCTGTTTTCCTTGCCTGTAATGGATAGGAAAACTAATAGACTTACAGTACAGCATAAAAAAAAAAATCAAGATAAAAATTAAGAAAAGCTTTTGCATGGAGAGAATGAATCCCTAGAATAAATTGCCTGGAGAGGTCATGCAATCTGTCTATTTAAAGTTCCTTGATAAAAAGCTAGATAAATATGGATCAGAAGGTCATATGGAAAAGTATTCACACTTGGAGGCAGAGGGCCAGGTTAGAGAAATGTAAGTTGCTCTGGGCTGAAACTCTTCAAGTCTGTCATAAACTGAGCTACTACAATAAACATAAGAATGTGAAATTTTCATTACTGAGAAGAAATGCAGTATAATCAACATTCAAGTATTTTAAAAATAGAGTTGACTGTGAATAGCTTGTTGCTGATGGATGCTTTGGACAAATCTAATAATTCCAGGATATTTCAGAAGCAGGAAGACTGAGATAACTTAACAAGCCAAATTCACTTCCATAAAACAATTAGATTCGATTCATTGGAAGTAAAAATAATTTGAGCCAATTTGAAAATTAAGCAAGTAGAAAACTATTCTGTTGTGAGTTTTCATTAAGAGAGTCTGTGGTGTTATGCCATAGCCCAAGATCCAGGTAACCAAACACAGATTTCTCATTGAAATGTATAGTTTCTCTTTGATTTAGTACCATAATATAATCTGATATTTTTAAAAAGCATTATACAAGACCAAAGTACATTAACTGATGAAAACTTGATAGGCAGATCTCAAAAAAAAAAAAAAAAAAAAAAAAAAAAAAAAAAAAAAAAAAAAAAAAATAAAAAATTTTATTATAATTATATATAAATATAAAAAAAAAAAAAAAAAAAAAAAAAAAAAAAAAAAAAAAAAAAAAAAAAAAAAAAAAAAAAAAAAAAAAAAAAAAAGAGAAAAACAAAACCATCAAATCAATGAATCTGCTTTTATTAATTACTTTCACAATTCATGAAGAATAATATATAATTATAAAATAATTGATTTATGTAGCTCATGTATATAAAATTCTCAGAATGCAGTGAATCATAAAACCATTATGCAACAGAGAATAGACTCAAGGTATGAATAGTTTAAAAATGCACTCTCAAAGGGAACCATTGAATACAGTGGTTTTACAAAGCAGATAAATTTAACTATATACATATGTAACCAAATAAAGCAAAGTAAGGAGAAAGAAGAGTGTGTTTGTTCATTGATAAGCAGTCACTGAGGAAGAGACCTCCAGGTCACGGTGAAGATAGCATCAACTGTGCTGCACGTGAGAAAACAAAATCAGAGACAAAACAGGGGAGAGTATAACAAAAAATGAAAATTAAACCCAAAGAAGTTAAGACAGATATTTGTAGGTTTACAATATTATGTATTGACTTCAAGTCAGCTTTTGTCAATATAATACTTTTGTTCCTTTGTTTTTAAACCAGAGTTTTACGTATCACTTCACAAATGATTCCAGAGAGCTTGTAAAGTGGTACGTGAATATCAACCCAATAGCAGTTTGGCAGGAGTCTGCTTCTCTAGACTGAGCTGCTGGCCAGTAACAAGCAGGAGAGGGAAAGAAATGCTAGTACTTCTGTTCGAAATAATGCATCTTCTCTGACAGCTACTGCAGCAGCTTTTGAAGTTCTAACAAAATACCATACCAGGACTCAGATTTTGGGTGGCAGATAAGAGACTTGCTGTCAATGATTATATACACTTTGAGTCTGAAATGTTTTGAGAGTATCAAACAGAGATGATTTTGTTAAGGTTTGAGGTAGAAAGAAGAATCATCTAAAACTAAGATAACTTACCAAAATAGTAAGTGAAAAGAAGTAAGGTAAAGAAAAGGAGGTTTTTTAAGTCAGTATAGAAAAAAAATCAATGGATAGAGTATATTCATTTTTGAAATTGGTTTGCTGTCCTGGAAACTGATTTTTTTAGAAGTAACTAGGTCAAAGACAACCAGAATGATTATTTCATTTGAGTTAGCATTTACGCAGATGAATTAGCATGAGCTGAATACAGGCCTTTCATTGGCAGTGACATTTTCTGTTTTGGGCATCCAGAGTAAATACAAGGGAAAAGCAAGGCTCTCATAACATTTATTACCAAGAATGACCTCAGATAGAATTATTATGTATTGTGTGGGCATTTAGGATCTCAAAATGAAGCACTTAAGCACTTTCATGCCTGAAGGCTTCTTTCAGCTTTTCATAATATTTGCCTTCTTCCATTTCCTTCCTTTCCCCATAGAAAAATATCTGTAAATTACCCACGTGAATAGCAGCGACATACATGCCCCCTTCGGCATCCAAACAGCTTTATAAAGGAACATTTACATGTTTTTCAGTTTTGAAAAGGAGCACCCCTGACACTTCAAAAAACACAGTTCAGACATGTTGACCTATTCTGCTTCAAATATTATTTTTTAATTCTAGCCTTTCATCCACCAAGTACATTCTGGTATAAGCTTCTAATTTTTTCTAACATTAGTGCCTTATTTCCTGTTCAGTGGTGTCATTTGTGTGAGGGCACTCAAACTGCAGCAGCCACACTGCTCATAAATGCTACTGCACTTTGCTTAATCCAGCTATCTTGCTCTTGAGGTGCATTGTGAGAAAAATATTACATGCTGACAGGGAATACAGGGTGATGCAGCAGAACTGAAGGGTGTTAGAACTCATTGACATGGAAGGAATAAATTAAGATTTCATTAGAAACAGATTTAAAAAGGATTGTATTCAATGTACAATAGTGGCCATGAAACTACTGCTGAGAAAATACTATAAGGCCTGATTTTTTTTCCAGATTTCTTTAAGCAGCTATTAGAATTTTTTAGACACTTCCTTTCTTTATTGCAGTGTTGGAATACTGCTAAAGGGATTTTTATTAATAAATATTTTACATGTTGGATATCCTAACAATGATACCATCTTTTCAACTCCAGAACCAAGGATACAGTTTCTATTCCTGTAATGGCTGCAAACCAGAGTCTGGTCCCAGCTTGTTGGAGTTTGTCCTTACTATGACTCAGTGACCTCCCTCTATGTCTAAGCCTTAGTGACTAACCCTATTTCCAGCTGCTGCATTTTCGCTTCAACAGATCAGCAGCCAGAGAAGAGTATCCTGGATGTATTACACAAAGGACAAGACAGGGATTTTGCTATAAGACAAGAGAAAAGCAAGAAAAAGTAGGTTGTTAAGGAAGATGCAACCTGGAAGGAGAGACAGCAGTTGAGAATTATGAGAATCATGAGAGAAAAAGCAAAAAGAATTCTGCCTTTATTTAAAAGCAAAAGGAGATACAAGAAACAGGACTCAGAACCCCATTACCTGTATGAGTTTGGAAGAGGAAGGATTTTGTTTCAAGTGACATCACTCAATCTTTATAATGTCTTCAGAAAGAAAAAGAAAATCCTATGTTTAACACAACAGGAAACATTAGGTAAATGAATCTGCAAGTAGTTAGGTAAGACTAGACAATGTAAAGTTAAAAGACAAGACTAAAATAATTATTCATTTAATCTCCAGCACCAAGAACAGCATTATGGAAGTTCATAACTATATTCTAGTAACATTAGAGACTATGTTGGATTTTACTTGTTTTTTAAATGAGTACTTCAGTTTCTAAAGTCTAAACAATTATTTACAATGTAGTTGTCTTCTTCTTGATTAGATTCCACCTGATATGTTATATTCTGCCCGTGGTTTCTTCAGTTGTTTTTTTTGTGATGTCTTGTGTGAAATTCTTCCTACACTGCTCTTTGCACCACCTAAAGTATTCCAAATCCACAGCTGTTCTCCTTTAAAATATGAGAAAAACCTATTTCAAACCCACAACTACAAGAGTATATATAGCCTATAACTTTCAAGACAACTTGCTTGGACACTACAATATGCACCCAGCTCTCAAAGGGCCATTTTTCAAATAAAAAAAGAAAACTATGAATACCCCAACCACTTCAGTAGCTGTCATCCAGCTCTTATATCTCATAATTCTACATCAGTATCTAACACCAGCACCCTCATCTGCTCCACTTAGGTAGAATATGCCTGAGCCTTCTTCATGCCAGCCTGACTTCAGCTGTTGGTCCNGGCCATTTTTCAAATAAAAAAAGAAAACTATGAATACCCCAACCACTTCAGTAGCTGTCATCCAGCTCTTATATCTCATAATTCTACATCAGTATCTAACACCCTCATCTGCCTCACTTAGGTAGAACATGCCTGGGCCTTCTTCATCACAGTCTGACTTCAGCTGTTGGTCTCAAATCCACTCATGTCACTCACCTCAGAATCTCTCAGCCAGTACTTACAGCATTTGCAGACAGGGTAGAGAGTGATATTGTGTCTCCCTAGGCTCAGGAACTGTCTGGTGTCAATACCGTGCTGGGTCACTTCTCTGGCA
Source organism: Piaya cayana (assembly GCA_013389865.1). Lineage (NCBI taxonomy): Eukaryota > Metazoa > Chordata > Aves > Cuculiformes > Coccyzidae > Piaya > Piaya cayana. Next base: position 10,533 of record WAAB01023635.1, on the reverse strand, counting down.
CAGCAAGAAACAGAGAGGATAGAGGAGCAGTGTGAGATTGCACTGGAGGATGCGATGTGCCTCGCCTTGGGGTGACTCAGTTGGACTCGATGATCTGGTGGGTCTTTTCCAACCTGGTTATTCTATGATTCTATGATTACACAGAGAGCTAATTAAGAAGGGATTCAATAAATTAGGAGAGACTGAAGCAACCAGCACACATCTCTATCAGACAAGTGACCTGACTAGCAACTGTTTAAACTTTACCAGCAATTGTTTTGTGGAATCAAACTGTATAACTCCATTAAGGGTTATTATAAACACANCTGAGTAATATGCTCACACATCACACTTTTCTTATGCTCTCCTTTCAAGTCCCCATTTTAATTCCTTCCTAGGCCCCTTCTCCAAAGGATTTCTTAAGTTTTGTACAGATCTGCAGACCCTTCCCTCCCCACCTCTGAAATATCCCAAATCCTCATATTCCTTGTGTATTTCTTATCAAAATTCCTCTTCAAAGCTGTTCCTGGAGTTTCTTATTGGCTGTCATTCTCACTCCTCATTTCATTTCCCCAGGTCTGAATTCTGCAGCATATCTAAGCACCTATTTGAACTAAAGCTAGTGCTTATTCTGCAATCATACTTCCTGACTGGTTTAATTTTTACTGGGGAACAGTATATGACACAACAGGTCAACTGCCTCATATCTTCTTGCTGTCAAACTTCAAAGTCAAATTTAGTTCTGGGTATGTTTCTTCCTATGGGGAGAACATTACGTGCTTTAGATTTTACACTAACTAGAAATGTTTTTACATAGATATATCATTAGATTTCAAGTTACATACTAACCAATTATCAGTCTGCAGCTTCTTCTAGGCAGCTTTATTTCCTCTGTCAGAAGCCACCTGTAAACTTATGCCAAAGATGACACCATCCAAAAGTAACTCTTCTCTTTCCATCAAGCCACAAAACTTACTTAGCTGAATCAGATATATGGTACCTAACATCAACTGAAACTCAAGACTTCCAAAGATTTCCAGAAATATTTACGTCAGAAACTGTTTGGTTTATTTTTAAAGAATATTTTAGTCACGGTATCTTATTTCTCAGTCCCTCCACATGTTACTAATAATGACAGGCAGGGACAGACATTGTTGATGCTGTTGAAATTCTGGTGCTGAAATACCATCTATATGCTAACATCTACATTATAAGAAAGCGGATCAAATGTCAGGATAATTTCATTGGTTTCATGTGGTTTGTTTTTTTCTGCCAATTAAGGAATTTAGTTTTTCCGTTTAAGTCAGTATAGAGGGTTAAAATCATTATTAATCTCAATTAATTATTACTCAAGAAAAATACTCAAACTAAGACTGCAGACTTCAAAACTAAGTCTGCAGTAGTCTGCTTGCCATTGTTTCTTATTTAACTGTTCTTTTGGAAAAGAGTTAACTTTGTGATATTTCACTACTACAATGTCATAGTGAAAAATCACCTTTCCTAAACAGATAATATGATCGTTGTGAAATTTTGGACTTGCTTGAAAGTTACAGGTAAGGGCTGGCAAATAAATCTAAGCCTTTGCAAATGTTAGTCAATAGACCAAATGTTACGCCTCTGTTTTATCTTTTTTAGAAAAGGATTTTTCAGAGGACATGTTGAGCCTCATAACTTTTGTCAATTTTATTGCACTGTTACTTTATTGATTTTCATGAAATTTAATTTTGCTAAGCTATAAACGCAGCATCATTTCTATGATATTTCAGCAGACAGGCATGTACCATGATCCTTTCATATTGGCTGCCTGTATATCATGAGAAGTCATAACTAGAAGGAAAACATAGACTTCTCTTCTAGCAGAAAAGGAAAAAAATAATTTCAGGGTTTTTTACAGACTTTAATTGCACAAGCACTTAGTTTGGCTAGTGTTAGAAGATCCATAATGAAAGTGTTCTTGTTCTATAAGGAAAGAAAATATTGAAACATCCTAGTTGTAAATTTCAGGAGTAGTTGGTATAGGTTAATTATAGTCACTTTGTCACCAAGAGTCTTTGAAGAGTATCAGTTTTCACAAAATTAAAGTAGGCAAATAGGATGGATATCTTAACAGCATTTTATTTTCTTAATTTCAAGAGAGCTTATGGAAAATGGTATTTAACTGACAGGGTGGATGATAACAGTTATAGTCCGTGGAGAGTCAAACTTCCTTGCACAAAGGTCAATATAATGTGACTTGCCTCCTCTGAAACAAATTCCAGCAAGGAAACAGAAGATGTTGTGGAATACTAAAATTAATCTTTTGTCCAGTTATTCTCTTTATTTAGCCTACAGACAGGTTCTTGGAAAACAGGCCATTCTAAATAAAAGGAATTCATGACAATCAAGTCTGTATTAATTCATCTTAATTCCTATCAACATCCACACTATATCTAACTTCATCATCTATCTTCTGTTGTGTCTCTGTATGGGCGTAATCATCTGTTCATACAAGGTTCATTACAAAATGAAGATTCTACATAACAAAAAAGATTCCCTTCTTCTTAGTGGTAAGCATATATTTAGATAGGAAAATTGCTTTCAAATCTTCAGTATATATTTCATTTTTCTGATACTGAAAATCAAACTTCCAGAGATATAGCTGGTAGTAAAAAGAATCTGTAAAGATTCATTAAATTTGGCCATATTAGAGGAAAAGCAAAGCATAAGTCTAGTACTTAAATGCTCACAGTAAAGGAATAGAAGTGCTGGGGCCTGTTTTCAAACTAAAATAAGTTTTGGATTACATAAATCATACTCGAACAATGCCTTATTACTGAATACTGTACATGGTTAGGCAAGGATATTGTTGGCCTCATCCTTTTATCATTTTTCCCTGTTATAAACTACTAGAAAACAGAATAAAGCACTAGTATTTTCCTTAGATTTGTAGCATTTGTGTTCTGCCACCCCTTTTGTCACTGACAGATTAAAAAAAAAAAATTAAATTTAGCAAATGTAAAATGAATGGCTTCTATTACAGGCAACAGTCTGAGTTAATAGAAGACAGGAAATCACTAGCAATTTATTACTTGTCTTTTACCACCACTGAAATATTGAGGAGGTGGTGCCAGGAACAAAGCCAATCAATGGTTCTGTAAAGAAAACAAATCTAGGGATTGATGAGTACAAGTTTCAATTAATTTACCATCTCTTGAGTTTATATGATTGAAATATCATTGAATCTGTCAGGATAGCATCTGATTCCCAAAGTGAACAAAACATAAAGATATAGAGTGGCTATAGGGAATTTATGAAAAATAAAAGCACTTTATTGTGTTTTGAATTCAGGTCCTTCTGGCAGGATTCTCCTTTGTTGCCCTCAGCTGCTTCACTAATTTTTACACACCTGGTGTTGAAATAGGAAAGGAGTTTTTTTGTACTTCTTCAGAAATTTGGATGTAGATGAGAAAAAAAGTTAACTAGGCAAAATGTTAAAAAGTAGCAAAAACTGCTAACATTTAGGCTGAAACTTTATCCTTAATTTAACAATAGTATGTAACATGTTTTCGTTTATTGCTAGACAGAACATTAATTAAGTTTGGTTCTACCCCTCTAACAGGCCTCAAATCTTGATCCTTCCAGTGTAAGGTATTAAACGCTTGAGGGGAGACCTCATTGCTCTCTATAACTACCTGAAGGGAGGTTGTAGAGAGGAGGGTGCTGACCTCTTCTCCCAAGTGACAGGGGACAGGACAAGAAGAAATGGCCTCAAGCTCCATGAGGGTAGATTTAGGCTGGACATTAGGAAAAAAAAAATTTTCACAGAAAGGGTCACTGGGCACTGGAACAGGCTGCCCAAGGAGGTGCTTGATTCAACTTCCCTGGAGGTGTTTAAGGCACGGGTGGACGAAGTGCTGAGGGACATGATTTAGTGTTTGATAGAAATGGTTGGACTCGATGATCTGGTGGGTCTCTTCCAACCTGGTTATTCTATGATTCTATGCTTAGCGTTTATTCACATGTACTCTATCCCCACCTACCCACACTAATCTTCATACTCTGAATCCTTGTTAATAATAGTCCTTAAACATGAAACTATTGTGGCTATTCTATGCTTTCTGACAGTGGACATTTGACACAAATCAATCAAGCATTTCTTAGTAGTTTAGATTGGTGATATTCACACATCAATACTGCAACTCTAGAGCATAACACTATTTTTATTTAATCCAAGTCGTAAGCACAGGTAAACTAATTTGTTGTGTAATCTGTGTCTGGAATATAGTAGCACACTTAATACATAATGAATAATATGTCATAGCTGTTGCTGCAGTTATGATTCTGATTTCTGGTAACCTGTTCATGTTGTCGGAGTTTCTTTCCCAGTCTAGAAGCACCACATCTCCATTTCAGTCTTCTTTACTTTTACTTCTGCAAACTCAAAGGAGGTTGGCTTTTAAAGAACAAAGCCCCAATAACTGAAGAAGGGAAGATTAGATACAAGAGATACAACGGATGAAAATAGAAAGGGGTGAGTTCAGAATCATTTCCCTTATTGTCTATGGATACATCAGGTGAATTTTGCTCACATGAGCTATCTCACAAACACAAGATTTTCCTCTGTTAAAGAAAACTACTAAGCCACAATGAAAAAGAGAAATATGCAGTTAGCTGCATCACCTCAAGTTAACTACTACTAAAGCGATAAGGAATTTGTCTCAAGACAAGAAAACAAAGTTAGAAGGTATTGAGTGAAGAGTGGAGTCACTGCAATCCTGTTTATGGACAATATAAACCAAGCCCTCTTTTTCTGAAAAAAAGAAAAAGAGATAGTTTCTGTTTGTTCAGTTTCAAAAAACTTACTTTTGCTAAAGTTTAACTCCAAAGAAATTTGTCCCTTCACTTTCTCTCAGTAGTTACATACTCTTAGTGATTGTTTCTGCCACATTTGCAGTGAATTCAAAACCACAACTCTTGCATTTGCAGTATGTATTAAAGGATATTTTTCATGTAATGAACAAAAACCTAGCAGTGCAATTTATCTGTGCTTTGAGCAACAATTTTGATTCTTTTAACAATTAATAAGAAGCAGGGCTCTAAATTTCTCCCTCATTTAAATATTAACAGGGATAATTAGTATTATTCAGTAAGATCTCCAATAGCCCACTCACTAGCAGATGCTACTGCTTAGCAACACACACAAACACAAGTACAAGCTAAATCTCATTTCAAATACAATTTCTATAATTGTGATGACATTGACTTGAAAGAAAGGAGATTGGTAATGAAAGGTACATAAACATCTAATGTTGAATAAAAACACACTTTTAAATGAGCCAGAGAGTTTGCATGAACAAAGATTTCTTAGATAATTCAACATTGTAAGTCCGAGCTCTACAATATCAACGAAATAATAGAAGCTAAAGTGGCAACACATCACCAGTCAACATCAAACTGAAGACATGCTGTATAAATCTCTCCTTTTTGCATGTAGTTTTAATTGGGTTCCTTAGAGGAGATGTCATTTCTTCTAAAGTTATCTCCAAAACCTTCTCATTGAGTATTATGCCTTGCATTTGTTCATTCCCAGCTCTGAGAGACATCATCCTTTAAAGTAAAAAATGCAAGTATAAAAACATCTTAAACTCTTCCAGATTTTAAAGAATCAAGTACTCTAAAGGGAAATTTACAAGCATAGACCCAAAATATTTGTAAATTTGCAGTAGTACCCAATTATTTCAGCATCACTATCTGCACATAAAAATGTTGACATTTGGCTGTTATAAGTCTTTAAGGTTGAGAACAAGAACCTTGGAGGTGTTTGCAAATCAGTAAGAAGTTTAAAGTATATAAGGCCACTGAATTTCTATAGATCCCAGATACAACTCCTGCACCCCACCTTCCCCTGAAGTACATGTTAGTACAGTTAGTAAACCACTCTTTCTTTTCTCATGCAACCGTTTCCACAAAATCTTGATGTTCTCATCCAGTCTTACATACATATACTGACATATTTCTGTATTGCATTTGCAGTTCTAAAACCACGTATTGTTATCATAGCCATAGAATTCAACATATGTTCTATATAAAATAATTACTCTAAAGACCTTTTTTTTTTCATCTACAGTCATTTCAGTCAAGCCTGGCTAGAAACCTAGTTTCCTTCTATTTTTCTTTTTCTTTTTCAGTATCACCTTGAAGATACAAAAAAAAAAATAAAAATCCGGATCTACTATTACCATATCAGAAGTCTGAAAAATGGCTGAAACAGATCAGATTTCCGCTGCGTACCACTGAAATTTAGTACTGTTTAATATCTTTATCAATGACGTAGGCAGCAGGATTGAGTGCACCCTCAGCAAATTTGCAGACGGCACTGAGACAGCGGTGTGTTTTACATGTCTGAGGGATAGAATGCCATATGATCCTACACTGATTAGGCACATGACTATTGAAATCCATGTTTAGAATAGTGCACTCCCTTTGCAACACTCTTTCCTTGATTACAAGTGAAGGAACTATGGCAAAACTGTCTTTCTGTAAATATAAAATTGTAAATGTTTCAGTACTTAATAGAAAAGTGCATCTCCAAAGTCTAACTGCAAATCAATTTATTTTCTTTAGATTAATTTCATCCTGACATTTATTTGCATTAGTTTTTAACATCATGGGATCAAACAGTAAGTTTGATCCTGCTCACTGATGAAAATGGGACTCTCTCAACAGAACTGTAACTCTGTAGGAACCAAAAATTGCTAGGACATGATTTATGCTAGAATAATCCATTATAACAATGTCTCAAAAATTAGTATAGATAATCCAATGGAGAACAGAATAAAAGATTACAAGGCTTTAATTTTGGGACTGCTATGGAATTCTAATGTCCTTCTACCTGACTGGTCTGCAGCTGTTCTTGGTCTACAAACAAGGTGACTTAGCAAAAGGTTCTCTCAGAGAAAAATCAGAAGGTATCATGGGTATCAGGAGGAGGGTCAAGGATCACTAGCATATTCTGTAGAATATTGCTTTATAGGATATCTAGTATCCTTCTATTTTTATGTATTTATACACACATTAAACAGTTAACTGAAAAAAAGTTATGAATAAAATCAGCTCCCATTTACAGAAATATTTTCCTATTTTCACACATGCACAGCCTCATTAAGCTCAATAAAATTTACAAGATTTCTTCATGAGGACCTTTAATGTTTTTGAATCTCATGTATATCCAAAAAAATATTACCTAGTACAGAAGCTGCTCTAATGCAGTCTTACTAAAAGGGAACGCTACATGTGTTAGGTTTTTCATTATTTCTGCTGTTCATTGAGGACAATTGAGCTCTGACCCTCATTTATATTTAAATTAGAGGAAAAAAACGATCTTGTAAGTGTTGCTTTTTCTGGGGGAGTAGGGAATTGAAAAGATGTTCCTGTGAAAGAATAGAAAACACCTTCCAAATGTAGAATAAAAATGAAAGACCTACAAAAGGTATAGCCATCTGTTATTAACAAGAAAATCCCCTCAGGACCAAAATTCAGATTGCAGTTCCCCTTGAAAAGATTCACTGCTTCCTGACATTGCGCTTCCAGATTAACCTGTGATAAATAGCAATAAAGTCCCTAATAATAATGTCCTGTGAAGGAGTTCATTCCATTTATCTTTCAGAAATCTTAGAAGTCAAAATCATTTTCCAGTGAAACGAATGGGTGAGGTTGATGAAACCTGGTACTCAAAGCTGACCATGTAAGCAACATCTGTTTTCCAGCTTTCACAAGAGATATGGAATAATGCAATAGCACTTAACTGTCTCCTTGAGGACGCACTTGTTATGCACATCTAACAAATAAATAGCAGCAACTGCATGATTTGCATTAGATTATGGTCTTAAAGTTGCTCCAGTGAAGTCAAAATGATTAAGATAAATTCTCTTCCAAAGGGAGATGTTGCTTGCTGTCAAAATAAATAAATAAATTAGCACAAAGTTAAGGAAATTTGAACTGAGGAGTGAACAGAAGTTTACCTTGTCCCAGCACAGAGCTCTTAACACAGTAATAGGTTAGACAAGCCAGTCAATAAGGATAAAACTCAACATTATTCCTCTCCTTTTGATATTTGTATCTCCTATTTGTACCTTACAGGAAAGTCCGAGCTACTAGATACTCTTTACAGTTACTATATCCTTTACAAGAAACCTTAGGATCTTCTTGCAGCAAGAATCAGAGCCGTATGGAACATTATATTCTGGAAGTACATCCTAAACCTATAAAACATGTTCTTTTCTATATGCTCTGCCTTTCTTTGCAGTGATATCTTCAGAGTTCTTTTCTGAGCAGTAGAACATGAGGGGCAAGAAGAGCAAAGAGCTTCCTGTTTCAGTCCAAAGCGTGGTAGCAGGACACGATCTGGAAAAAGATTAGATTTCAGCCCCTTCAGTCAGGGGAGGAAAAACTGACCCAGAGAAACTGCTCAGTTTCTCATCTGTAACTTAAAGGCATCATCAGCTCTCCCTCCTGTTCTTTAAAAGCAACAAAGTGCTTGATGCATTTTGTACAAAGCTTGACCCTGTCACCACATGGTAGGTATTCTTAGCCAAGGGCTGTATTCCTGTTTCCATGTCATAATTAGATCTGGATGCAAGACACAAATCAAACAAATCTAACAGGCCAAGACTACAAGTGCCATGGACATACGTGGAAGCAGAGTATAACATTCAGAATCTTTGAGGTAAATTGCTTATGTAACTAGAGATGACACCTTCAGAGACTGACAGATACTGAAGAGATTTTTTTTGAACTGTAAATTTGGAGGTAAATTCTACTCATTTCCCGCTTCAATGTTTATGTATTTTTTTTCAAATTCCTTGTAGCCTACCAGACAGCTTATTGTGCCAATATGAAGAAACACTTGAAATCGTTGTCTCTCTTGACCTACCACACATTATTTTCTTTCCAGAACAAACAATATTCAACAAGAATTAATTCTTAATGTAACATTCAGTGGCAAAACGGCTCATTTTCCATTTTCAAGACAGCTTCCTCCCATTGCTTTCGGTGGGTCATCAGTAGTCAATTTCTGTTAAGTTGCTTGAGGCAAACCTTTCAACACATGCCATTCTCTACATGGGAACATGGCCAGAGTCTGACTGGTAATAAGTTCATCACATAATTGTGCTGTGAGTGGAATTTATCCAAAGATACTCTTTTCCCTGGAATGAATATTTTTGGTTGCAATAGGTTTAGTCCTTCAGACTTGAAAAGTCTTAGATTAAAAATCTTCAAACAATGGATGGACAATAAGATGTGCATGTGGAGTTGTAATGCTCTGACTGGTACATGTATAAGTAGCTATTTGAAATGGTTAATAGAGCTTTCCTTGGAGAAGTTTATCTGCAAGATGCATGTTCTTTACATTAAATTTCCCTTATATGGAATGAAGGGGAGAGCAGTGCCACTACACATACAGTGGGACCACCTAAAAAAATATAAAAACATCATTCCATGTGTATGCCTCAAAGAGAATACAGGAACAGACTGTCCAGACATGATTATATTATTATACTAAGTCCCTTTAAGAAAGATTATTTCAGCACTTGAGAGGAGTTTCTCCTTTATAGGCAGTAATTCTTCCTGAGCACAACTATTCATTTCTGAATGATGGCCTCAAACACCCTCTCACCTCTTGCAGGTTAGGGCATGGCCAAAAGGGAAAAGAAAAGACAGAGAGAACAAGGCTAACAGACTTGCCCCAAAACTGCACTATCCTTAATCAAACAAACAACACAGAATTGTGAAATGGATAAGAAATAAATGCAAAGCAAAAAAGAAGATTCAGAGGTACATTCTTAAAAGAGAACAGGCAGCTTTAAGAAAAAAAAAATGTAAAATACTGAAATACATGAAGTATTTTACATGGAGAGAAGTTTAAGCAGATACAGAAAAATAAATCTATTGCTCGCATACCTGGGCCAAATCCAATGTATTACACCCACTTGACACGAAAAGAGATTTGAACTGCGTTCTTTAATTAGCTCAGCAGTAGTAGTCTAACTCGTGCAATTGCCACATGTTTTTATTCAAAGCAACCTTTAAATTCACAGTCTAAACATAACTGCTATTTAACATCGAAAGAAGCTTGGGAAAAAGTGGCGTATAGCCAAGCACAAAGGAACAATTTAATGCGACAGCCAGAAGAAAAGAGTCACCAAAATTCCCCATCATAGTGTTATATATGTCATTTGATGTTGTCTAAAGGAACTGATTTTACTAAGAAGGGGAGGAGAAAAGAAATTGAGAATATGCACTGTTCAAATGTAGAACACTCGCTGAAGACAAATATACAGTACTTATGAATCAAGGACGGGTCACGGCCATGACTTTCCAATGGTGCAGAAGATGCTGTCAAATTATATCTGCTACAGCATATTCCCTTTGCAGCCTATTCAAACCATCTTTCCCTATGAGGCTCTTTGTGATTTCCTTTGGCTTTTACAAGGTCAAACAAGCTGTCATCTTCCCTTCTGGGCACAAAGCTGATGCTAACTTCATACACAGTCTCTCATATCACATTGCGTGTCA
>WAAB01023634.1:31489-44794 GCA_013389865.1 Piaya cayana | reverse complement strand
AAACAAAAAAAAAAACCCCACACCCTTAGGCAAGCCCCAAAGTTAACTAGGACAACTAGAATTATTGTTTCTCTGCACCAAAATTTTCTCCCTGGATTACTTTTCAGTGAACCCTTTCATACTTACAAGACTATACCACAAAAGGAACTTAGTGGGATATCTGCCATCAGTGCATAAAAAGAGATTAAAGAACAGATTGGATATGCTCAGGTAACAGGCTTGCAGATAAATCACTGTTGAGGTTAGAAGTGTGCAGTGAAGGAGACAAAACCGCAAGATGACAAAACCACAATTAAAAGTTTAAAGGCAAACTAAATGCCTCCTCGGAAGATAAGAAACAGCTTTATACCAGGTCCTATCAAGTCTCCTGTATCATGCTGGATATGCCATTTAGCCTAAATGTTTTGGGTTTCTTTACAGACAATCCCTTAAAAAGGGATTTAAAGATGCAGCACTCCAGTAGGAACAGGTTTCTATGAATTCTTGGTATTATGTGCAATATTAAATTGGGTCTTGTGTTGTAAGCTAGGCGCTTACAGCCCAAAACTTGCACCCTCCTGAACTTCATTTCAGTATCTTAAATAACCTTCCATGACCACTTGAACATCCAATATTTGTCCTCAAACACTTTATGCTGGAGTACCATCCACAAGCCTCTACATTAATATTTCTACATTTGGGACAGAAGATACCACATTCAGATCACATTCAGATCACAACTTTCCACAATTAATAAAGCCTGAAGCTTTCACATCACAGTAAATATAGAAGACTGAACAGACTTCCAACTCCCAGTGCACAAAAAGGTTTAATTAACATGCACGTTTAGAGCTACCTTGGCTCAAAGGAGCTACTTTAGCTTCTCCCATTTCAAGGCAATAGGATAGTTTGCATTATGAACATGTGTAAGTTGTTTTTATATGCAGTACTGTGGTTTACTCCAATGTGTTAAAAGAGGAAGGTTCAGTTCCACTGCAGACACCTTAGCATTCACTATCAAAGCACCACAGCACTTGACAAATGACTGGGCCATACGCAACGAGATACTACAGACACAAACCAGCCTGCTCAGGAATGGAAGAAGGGGATATCTTTGCAAAGGTAAGTAGTAGATCATCTATGTGACTCAAAGACTATTGCCATACTGGAAATCATCCTAAACATATAAGTCAACTGCAAACTGCCAGTATGCAATAAACAATCTTTTTTTAATTAGAATTTTTGGCAATCACAATGTAGCTGATGTGCCACAGCCAGGCAACCTTTTGCTTAAAATACAGCTGAACTTCACCTGCAGTTTATTTGCTATTATCTCAACCGTGCAGTGGATTACCTTTTTACTGGGAGTTTCTGACTGACCAGCCTCACTTTTTTTCACTTCTTCCTTTCTTTCTTTTGCATCCGAAAATTCTGAAGTCTTTCGTGGTAATGAACTGTTTTTCTGTTTACTGCACTTCTTTGGCCGCTCACCTGTAGAACAAGCTTTCCTCTTTCTTTTTTTGGTAACCTGATCATAATTAAGGTAAGATTCAAAAGACATAGTAGGGGGCTCAAATTCTTCATCACTAGATAATTCAGCTTCGGATTTTATAACAAGCTTTTGACTTGGCTTCTTCACATGCTTAGGTTTTTTCTGTTTGGAAGCATTCTTACTAGGTTTTTCCTTCACAGGTGATAAGTCTTTATTGGCTACAGAGGAATGCTGCTTTTCAGAAACTTTCCTGCTGTCTGTGGAGGTTCTCTCTTCAAAGCCTCTTTCTGTAGCTTGAGGATCAGCATCCTGGGAAGCATGCATAGAACTACTGCTGCTACTTTCTTTACTATCACATTCTCTTTGAGACTCAGAAACTGTACTTTGGTACTTTTCACTACAAGTACGCTGCTTATTCAGTTTTTTAGAAATAGGGACACTATTGGAACTTCTGGAAGCCAGTACAGATGCTTTGGACTTCTCCGAGGGTCTTGTCTCCTTATGAACAGAAGATTTTGTCTCATCTTTCTCTTTTTCAGTATTGTGTTTTCTTCCTTTGTGACCACTGCAACATCAAAAAAAAAAAATCACATTCTATGCTACAGCCAATGCTAAATTCCCAAACAATCAATATTTTACCTACATTTGTAACGCTAAAAGCATTAAATCACATCATGTGTCATAGTTTGACAAGACCAGAATTATGCTCTGCTTATTCTTCCATTAGCACTACTGAAGCAGCTCTTGGGTCCAGAACCACTAAATACTGGAACAAGAACTGACAGCAAGACAAACAAGGAATAGAGACCCAAACATCAGCAAGAAAACACAAATAACTACTATTTGCTTATAACAAGTTGGATACCACTTTTACACAGGTTTCCCTGCATGATTTGTAATACAGCTGCGGTCCTTGAAATAACTAGAAGACAGGATTTATTACGTGCTTTGCAGGTGATAGAGATTATAATAGGTCAGCCTTTATGCTTTGCTTATCGTGGCTTTTAGTATTTCACTTACCAACTGTTTGGACAACTTCAGATTTAAAATGGACTATTTTGTCAATCTAAACCTTTGACTTTCTGAGCTCAAATGCCTCACATTGTTAGAGGTCTGCAAAACATCCAAAGCACAGTCAGCCTGGCCACAACAGTGGAAGCCACTTCATTCTGAAAATAAATCACACCTCTCCAGTGCAACGACTCCAGTATCAGAAGTCCCTCTTAGTCCACAAGAATATCACAGGAAAGCCCTCTACACAACCAAATCACTGGAGAGCTGCTTCACCTCACCACCACTCTGGGAAGAAAGCAAGTTTCTCACTTCCCTGAAGAAAAGCCAAGCAGTGCCCATCACTGGCTTAGTCCTGCTTGCATCAGCACCTAAGACCTCATGCCAGTCAAAAAAATGCAGTTGAAATCTTTGAGCGCTGGCTGGCTAATTAATGCATATTGTCACTCCTACTTGTTTTCTGCTATTTTATAAAAGAAAGACTAATTTCTTCCACGGCATTTATGTATTTCTCCTAATGCATATCTTTCATTCCAAACAGGAATGAAAGGTTAGGAAAGAATTAACACTTTCCAAGCTGCATTTTAATAAAAATTACACCACTGTATAATTAAGTTATTTAGTAAAAGTTCACACCTACCTTTTGTTTTCTGGAGGAATAAGTTTTTTCCGTTGTTTTACCGGGGTTTTAGCTACATCCCCAGCCATAGCATGTTTCCTAAAACTGTTCGCAGGGGGTTTTTTGCCTATGCCAGTTTCCTGTTGAAGACAGCGCAAAAAAAGATGGGTAGAATAAATCACAACTATCATACCAAATAAAACCTTCTCCACAACTGCTACGAACAGCATTAGCCCAGTAGTCACAGAAGTTTTATGGTAGTTAGAGAAATAATAAACGCATTCTTTATTTTGCAAACAGAACTGAAGAAAAAGTAAGTATTTACAACCAAATACAGTGAACAAAACACAGCCTTAATTCATAAAACTAAGAAGTCATTTTCTTCTATCAAACTTAGTTGTTTCAGGTATTTCACCTGGCATGAACACTTACACCCACAAAATGCACACTGACCCAGTGAATTAAGATTAATCTGTTCAAATACCCCTTTGGCTTATGCAAGTGCATTTTAATATGTTAGAGAGCACTTATACAGATTTATTGTAATCCAAAATGCATCTCACCCAAGATCAGTATGGAGCAGAGGGGTCAAGGGAGCAGGGTTCACATGACTAAACTCAGTCTCAGTCATGGAAAAAAAAAAACCATNTGCCCAGGGAGGTGGTTGATTTGCCTTCCCTGGAGGTGTTTAAGGCATGAGTAGACGAGGTCCTGAGGGACATGGTTTAGTGTTTGATAGGAATGGTTGGACTCGATGATCCGATGGGTCTCTTCCAACCTGGTGATTCTATGATTCATTCTACCACTGTGTCTTCAAATCTTGCTCTCGGGAGTCTTATGCTGTTTAAGCACAACTATTTTGCAGACTTTAAATGTGTGCAAGCACCACAGTTGAACTTTTTTAATCCTGTATTATCAGTAAGCATCTCTGACTCACTGCCACTTTTTAAACACATACAAAACTTGGTATTCATTAGGTCAGCAGCTGTTAATGCTCTTGCTAACTACCTAAACAATATTTCTGTGAAGTCTGAGCAAGAACTACATGTCTTATTCCCCAAAAGTCAGTGCATGCCTTAGAAAGGGCTTCCTCAATTTCACTTTACGGAGATCTAGCTTCTATATAAATTTAGCAATACTAGTTGGGTACATCAGCATGTACAAACTAATGCGAGAAATTTGGTGAGATTATTTTTAACATATTTGAAGAAAATAAACAGCTATAGGAAATAAGTGAAGTCCTCAGTTACAAGACAGCTCCTTCCTCTATTTGATTGAGGGCTTCCATCATAGTGTGTCACTTTATAAAACATGCAAGTCTGCTGGGAACATTCCAATAAAAGGGCTTCTGCAGACAAACTAATTGAAATGCGATTATCTTGTTTTCCAATAAAAATACATTGATATTGTGGTATTAATAGTAATATTGTGTAGAAGTCTATCTCTGTTTAGACAGGCAAGTGCCTTTGCCTGAATAGGCCACACAAATGCCTTAATTACTGTATTTTTCTCCTACTTTTCAAAAAGCCACTCCATGAAAACCACATTTTTCTTCTTCAAAGACAGACACATTGTCATACGTAACCAGAAGAAGAAACAAATCCTGAGTAGCAAAGTGTTCTCCATATGCTCAGATCCCTGCTCAGTATTATCATTGTTGACATAATACTTCACTTGTGAAGTCGTATGCCCAGTTTCCAAGGAGGCTTTTGGAAAAGGCTCCAGGGTTCCTTGTACAGAGCTCTAAATAAAGCATGATTAAGGGTTGCATTTTGTGATTTTTACTATGTTCACTGCTTCTACAATTGCAACCCTCTTTACACAGCAGTTCACCGAGGAATGTGTTATGGGTCACTTACCACTAGAATATCCAGTGATATATCCACATCTTATAGTACCTTAAGTGCTTTTATAATCTGGAAGGAAACATTAGGGGGTTTTAAAACAAATATTCAAAAATTCTATGCCATTTTTCTCACCTTCGCTCACATCTGCGATCAAAAAAATACTCAATAGTGTTAAGAGGAATATCCAGTATTTTACTCCTTTACTGCTGTGCTTGAAGTCTGTGCTGTGAATCAGTACAGTTCTGCCAACCCCCATTTCAGTAATTCCAGTAGGTGCGTATTTACCACTACAGATTAATACAGTTTATAATATAGTACAAGCTACATGTATATGGCCACGCAGCTCATGTAGCTGTGACCCTCATTTGTCACAAAACCCACAGAGAAGCTGCATTATGCAGAACCACCATGCAAAAAGCAGCGAGGCTCCCATGAGGTTTCCCATTCTGCAGCACCACTCCTTTATTAGCCTGGGTCAAGAAACTACAATCATACCAGTGGGATATCAGCTTGCAAAAAAAGAAACAAGGTTTTGAAAACGTCACAGCAATCCACACATTAACAAAAGGGTTCAAGCTAGAGCAGCTGTTTCGTTTCACATGGACAACGTGTACACCTGCTACAATATTCAATATTCCCAGCAAAGCAGGAAAGAATTTTTCAAATACTAAATGGCTCATTTTCCTACGAGAAGGGCTTTAAATATTCCCAAAGTGCCATTTACAAGCAGAGCATAAATTTCTTTGGTAATGAGTATACAGCACCCCGGAATCTTGCAGCTGACCACACACAAGCAATTTGCCTTATTTTTCATTAAATATCACAAAGCTAAATGATGTACATCATAGAATTATAGAATACTTTGGGTTGGAAGAGACCTTGAAGATCATCCAGTTCCAACCCCCCTGCCATGAGGCCGCTCAAAGCCCCATCCAACCTGGCCTTGAACATCTCCAGGGATGGGGCAGCCACAGCTTCCCTGGGTAACCTGTGCCAGTGCCTCACCACCCTCATAATGAAGAACAACTTATTCCTAATATCTAATCTAAATCTTCCCCCTCCCAATTTAAAGCCATTCAATAGCAGAATTAACATGCAACTGAAGTAACAGCATTTCTTAAAGTCTTCACAAAGCCTGGAATACTTAATAAAGATCCAGATCACTGTCATTTCTAAATGAAGATGCCTTCATCAAGCTGCAAGGAGAATGGAGGCTTTGAGTATCTCCTCTTGAGTTTTGCACTAATTTAAAATGAAGTGTCAGGAACCTGCAGGAACACAAAACTGACTACCCAGAAACACTAAGTATAATAACAGCTATGATAATGTAAATAATGTAATGTCATTTGTCATATCAGATATTGCTTCTAAAATGGTCTTGCAGGAGGTAGAAGAGGTACTACAGTAAGTGAATATCCAACCTATGATACAACAAATTGCAAATAGCACTGGAGGGAGGAAATATTTTTCCCTACTGTTGTTCTAGGTCTCCTACATCTCAATACAGGATAAATCCTTCACAACCTGAGCTAATGTAAGAAAAGCCGTAACAGTCATGTATACTGAGATCAGAGGCAAGAAATTGACTTTTTCCCAGAAAACTCTGCTACTGACAAAATGGCAGGACACCTATAAAAAAAGCTTCCTGACAAAAATTTTGGAAGCAGTATGTAAGCTGTGGAAGTTGTGATTATCTCCTGCTTAAGGATAAGACACTCCCTGAGCCAGCAAGTTGAGTCAACGATATATGCAATGAAGTTAAAAACAATTTGCATCTCAAGAGAACTACTCTTCCTTTGAGGACAATGCAAGACAAACGTTAAACTTCTTTTCCAGGCACCTCACAGTTATAGACTACATATTTTGTGAGCTGAAGACTTTTTCTAAATAACTCCCACTGGGAAGTGCATTGCCAAGATGCCCAAGTGAAACAAATAATTACTCATGATGTTAATCAAAATCACTAGAAACTATGTTATTGTGCCAGGTTAGTTAATTTTCTTATATCATTAAAAAATCTTATCCCTGTTCACTGAATTTATTTTGCAATCCATTTGCCTTGTGCTGTAACTGGCCAACATAAATGGCAGCATCCAGCCTGCCAGTGGGAATCACCCATGCATGAGCCCTTGGTATTTAAAACCAAACTTAGAGGCAATCAGGAAACAAGCAAATGTAACTTGTGGCAAACACCAGTCACTAACAGCAGAGAAACTTTCTATTTATCCTGTTAGCTGGAGTTTTGATTGCTTTATTAAAGACTAGGAGTGGCTGTTTGCTTTTTAAAGCACAAATACGAAGCTCCAACACCTATCAGGCCCCACTGAAGGCCACAGAAAGGTATAATGTGAAACATAAAGCACAGTAAAGCATGTCACTGAAAAGTAAAGATTGTTAGAAACAAACTTTGGTGTCATTATATTTACATGGCAGGCCATTATATATATTAAATAAAATAAGGCAAAAAGATAAAGTTATTTATCCAAAGTCTATTCTGAGCAGGCCTTCAAAAGCAAAGTGATGATTGACTGCTGAGGTGTCTTGCCGTATCTTCTATCATAGCATTTAGACAAAAGCAAAGGTGACAATAGGAACAAGAGTGACATAAGATGAAAGGGCAGAGGGAAAGCAGACAGGCATTCAGAAAGCAGAGGGCACAGGTAACAAACAAAGGGTAAGGAGTATGTGAGCAAACAAAGCTTTCCAGAGTCAAAATTTAAAGCAGAATGATGATAACAATAGATCCCAGGTGCACCAAGTTCAGCCTCTTCCCATGGCACCAGTGCTGCTCCAGCCTCCCTTTTAGGAGTGTTGAACAGTTGCCTCACTTTTCCTAGATAAGCCTAGGCCCTCAGGAAGGTTGGGTCCCACTAACAGGTCCCCAGATGATCTGTGGTGAAGGGACTAACTCAATCTGTCACCACAATAACTCTTTTTGCAACCTCTCCTTCCCTCATCTTCGCTCACTAGCTGCATTTCTCTCTCACAGGGCTCTTTATGATTTTTCAGCCTGTTCTCTTCCATAATACAGCTCGTGAGGTTTTACCAAGGGGTAAATCCACATCAAGTCTCTAACTTCTGGTTGAGCTAGACAGTTCATTTGAAAGAATACCAGGACTTTGAAAACAACACATCAGAAAAAACCCAATGCATTCCAAAGGGAGTCATTCCTATGTCCTTGGTTAAAAGTTTCCCTAAAATAAGTCTAGTTTTGTGTTCAGCTTCTGAAGGTCACATTCTCTTTCCGCTAAATAATAGTCATAGAATAGTTTGGGTTGGAAGGGACCTTAAAGATCATCTAGTTCCACCCCCCTTCCACGGGCAGGGACACCTCCCATCAGATCTGGTTGCCTTGAACACCTCCAGGGATGGGGCAGCCACAGCTTCCCTGGGCAACCTGGGCCCGTGCCTCACCACCCTCATGGTGAAGGAATTGCTCCTTATGTCTAGTTTAAATCTGCCCCTCTCCAGTTTACACTCATTGCCCCTCATCCTATCACCACAAGTCTTTATAAACAGTCCCTCCCCAGCTTTCCTGTAGCCACTTCAGGTACTGGAAGGTCACTATAAGATCTCCTCGGAGCCTTCTCTTTTCCAGGCTGAACAACCCCCACCCTCTCAGCTTGTCTTCATATGGGAATCTTCAAAACATCTCGAACACCACAGAAGTGTAAAGACTAAGCACACATTTTACCTTGGTTCCTTCAGTAAGTTATGCTAGCCAGAGCTATAGGTCATTCTCCGGTTGTCTTACTGTCTTTCCAGCTTGGCAGCATCATTTTTAAAAACAGTCCCCAGAACAGGACATAATATTCCTGTAAGTGTTCCTCTAATACTATATTGCGGTAATAACATAACCCTGCTAAGCTACCCAAAGATAGCATTTATTCCATAAGCCACTGCATTGTACTGCAATTTCATGCTCAACTGGTAATACATCAGAGCTCCAAATCATTTTCTGAGTCACTGCTTTCCAAAATACAGTCTCCTCTCTCCGAGTGACCTATATTCACAGCTCCTAGCTGGGACTTTCCACTGAGCCATGTTAAAATGAGTGTTGCTCAAGCCAATGTAGCCTAATACATGATCAAAGTTGGTTTCTAGAAGTCTCTCCATTTGACACAAACCACTTCAGTACTTGCAGTATTTCCCTACAACGCTCATAGTCTTCTAAATTAAGAAAAATTTGAGTAGCATCATGCCAAGAAGAGATGCATAATCACCTCCCATTCCAAAGCAAAGCCACAACAAACCCACAACCAAACTCACAAACAAACATTGTTTTCTGATCTGGCCCCTGTTTCTGGTGAGGGCAACTGAGATCCATGTTAAGTATTGCATCAGGTCCATAACATTGCTGCTGTAATCAGCATCCTGCAGAAGCAAGTCAAATGCCTTAAGAAATTTGCATATATGTATGACAGTGTCAGCTGAATACAATTTGAGATAAATTCAGCAGCACATATCTACATAAAATCTCATTGAGTGGCATGGATCATGGCACCATCCTTGAATTCTACACTAATTACATCTTAAAAGCAATGTGATGCAGCTGTTCAACACATTCTTTCATGATCAATGTCAATGAAGACCATTTAATTTCCCTGGATAAACAATAGCACAGTATTTTTTCCTATCCTACTGAAATTCCCTAGTACCTTGAGCATCATTCAATACCCAAATCATTAGTTCTGTTCATTATTTGGTTTTTTTTTTTGACAACTCACTGGGGTAGTCAACAAATCTTCCACATTAAGAAGCTTTTGACATGAACAATCAATGTTCTGCACCCTCAGTGGTCCCCATCAGAACAGAAAGTATTTAGCAATCATTAAAAAGTGCCAAAACGAATGTTCTCAAGTAGGGAACAGAAATATTTGACATCAACACTTACCTACATACATGTCTAATATTGACTTACTAGTCTTTCCACACATGCCTAAAACTTTCCTCTTTGCCTTTAAAGAGGATAAATACATCTTCTATTACTAAGCTTACCTTATATTAGCAGCACATTTCATGACTGCTGATCTACATCTATCAGTTTTTCACTTCCCCTACCTCTCCTTGCCCTGTTAACTGTAACTACTTCTATTTCACTTTTACCAGGGCCACCAGAAGTGCTGCAGCACCACCATTTGTCCCATTTTATGCAGCATCTACTTGCAGTTATCTGCCAGGGGCTATTCATATTTTTCACGTTTTGAAACTTATTGTTTGGGCATCATTTAAGAATTAATTACCTCTAGAATTGTTTCTCTCTTTTCCCTTTCAATCTCTTGTTCTGAATAGCATATCAACACCAACCCAAACAATTAAAAAAACCTCAAAGACTGTAATATCTGATCCTTTCTGTAGCAGAAGAAATTCTAGGTTCATTGAACTGTAAATTAAAACATCTGAAGAAGCACCTGCAGAGATATTTGTATTCCAGATAGATATCGTCTACAGCACTGGCAGTCAGGTAGATAAGTTATTATTAAGAAAAATAAGTATTTCCTATATATGCGTGCGCACACACACACACTTTGAAAACATATTGTAGATATAAATTAATAACTAAGCTTTTCAAGTTCATTAACTACAAAATGCAATGCAGGTTAAGTTTTACTGCTGCCCTTTGCCTCCAAATACTTCCACAAACTTGTATCAAGTTTTAATAAGTTTTAATATCTTAGAAACCCATCACGGCAAATATGTCCTGTATTTTCAAACCAAATCCAAGCCTCAAGAGAAAAACAACCACACTTTTGAGTGCACTGTCTTCAGTGAAATGCGATTTATCTCTTTATATAACAGCAAGCCAAACTCAGCACAGACTGCTCTGTTTCCATTGCCTTTAGAGACCAGTCTGTTGCTTGAAGAGCAAAGGGTGTCTTCTTCCCTCCTTCTCCCTGGAGCCTTTGCTTATCTCCCTGTCTGCCTCTCGCAGCCTCAAGAGTGTCAAACACAGCTCTGTAGGCTGCTCTGATCCATCACCCACCTCCCATGTCTGCTTGCTTCAAGTATTCCTTATCTAGTCCTTGCAGCTGCCAAGCAGCTCTGCTACCCTACAGAGGTGGTTTATTTTTCTCTCCGAGATAAGAACAGCTTTATTATTCTCACACCAGGAATAACAGCAGCGCAGGGTGTGATGGCTCCGACTCCTCTCGCTGCCCACCACTAAAACAAAGTGGAAACACCTCCTTCACCGACAAAAGCTCTTACAGACACAGACACCAGCACCCCAGCTGTGAAGTTCTGACCTTTCAGCTAGGCTGACAAGACTTCAAATGACCAGTGTGAGATGGGACGTGACAGCCAACCAGCTCTGGTTGCCCCTTCTCTTCCTCACCTGATCACACAAAGAGCCTCCAGGCCACTCACAGAAATCTTCAGCCCACCCAGGAAACAACCCCGTGGGATGGGACCACTGCCCAGCTCTCCACCAATGCCTCCTCATCATGACAAGGCAGGGAAACAAAGAATCATAGAATCAGTAGGTTGGAAAACACTTTTGAGATAGAATCCAAACGTACCTGTCCACTATTAAATCATATCCCTTAAGCTGCCCATGTTTTAAATACCTCAGGGAAGGAGACTCAACCAACTCCCTGGGCAGCCTCTGCCAGTGCCAGAGAGCCCCCGTGGTGAAGAGATTTTTCCTTATGTCGAACCTGAACTTCCCCTGGTGGAGCTTGAGGCCATTCCTTCTTGTCCTGTCCCCAGTCACTTGGGAGAAGAGACCAGCTCCCTCCTCTCCACAACCTCCTTCCAGGCAGTTGTAGAGAGCAATAAGGTCTCCCCTCAGCCTCCTCTTCTCCAGGATAAGCAACCCCAGTTCCCTCAGTGGCTTCTCATAAGATTTGTTCCCCAGCCCCATCCCCCTTCTCTGGACTCGCTCCAGAGCCTCAACATCCTTCTTGTGCTGAGGGGCCCAGAACTGAACACAGTATTCAAGGAGTGGTCTCACCAGTGTTGACTCCAGAGGGAGAAAAACCTCCCTGGCCCTGCTGGTCACACCATTTCTGATAGAAGCCAAGATGCCGTTGGCCTTCTTGGCCACTTGGGCCACTGCTGGCTCACGTTCACCTGCTGTCAACAAACACCCCCAGGTCTTCCTCTGCAAGGCAGCTCTCCAGCCACTCTTCTTGCTGCGGTGCCGCACACCCACACCTGAACTCTGCACACTTGCTCTTCAGTGCCACCTAAGCATTGCATGCACACACCCAAGCACTACACTCCTACATCTATTGCTTGCACACCCACAGCTTGCACGTTTGCTCCTAAATGCTGCAGGGCTACACCTATGGCTTGTACACCTAATCCAAAGCACTGTGCACCTACACCTATGGGTTGCACACCCACAGCTTGCATGTTTACTCCTAAATGCTGCACCACGTACACCTTTGGGTTGCACACCTAACCCAAAGCACTGCACACCTACACCTATGGCTTGCACACCTACTCCTAGGGCTTGCAAGCTTACTCCTAAGCACTGCACAGCTACACCTGTGGTTCAGGTGCTTAATCCTAAGCACCACACATCTACACTTAAACACAGAACGCCTACAGCTTGCATCTTTACTCCTAAACGCTGCGCAGGGACACCTACAGCTTACACAACTACTCCTAAGCACTACACACCTACTCCTAGGGCTCATACGCCTACACTCTTAAGCACTGTACCCCCTACACCTATGGTTACACACCTACTCCTAAGCACTACACACCTACACCTACTGCTTGCACACCCACAGCTTGCATGTTTGCTCCTAAATGCTGCACCACCTACACCTATGGCTTGCACACATAATCCAAAGCACTGCACACCTACACCTATGGCTTGCCCACCTACTTCTAAGCACTGCACCACCTACACCTACAGGTTGCACACCTACTCCTAAGCACTGCACACCTACACCTATGGTTTGCACACTTACTCCCAAGTGCTGCACCACCTACAGCTACGGCTCACACACCTACACCTAAGCGCAGCACACCCCCACTTGAGGCTGCACACCTACCCCAGGGCTTGCACACCCCGTCTTGAGGCTGCTCCTCCTCCCGTACCTCAGCAGAGTCGCTCCAGCAGGTCCCACCCCGCCTCTCCCCGCTCTTGTAGCAGAGCCGGGGGCGGTGCCAGAGGATGCACTGGGGGAGGTGGGGGGCGGTGCAGCCATAACAGCCAGAGCAGAGCTGGGACAGAACAGATTTGTACTTAACATCCACAAGAATAAGTTTTCCCAGAAATCTTAGGCGTATTCTATTCCTTTCCAAGGACTAAACTTCATATTAAAAGCTATAAAAACAAGCAATGAAGATTGTGAGGGGCCTGGAGAACACGTTTTACAAGGAACAGCTTAAAAAAAAAAAAG
>WAAB01023634.1:0-31161 GCA_013389865.1 Piaya cayana | reverse complement strand
GGAGGTTAATGGCCTCTTCTCCCAAGTGACAGGGACAGGACAAGAGGGAATGGCCTCAAGCTCCACCAGGGGAGGTTCAGGCTGGACGTTAGGGAAGAAATTTTCACAGGAAGGGTCAGTGGGCACTGTTAGAGGCTGCCCAGGGAGGGGGTTGATTCACCTTCCCTGGAGGTGTTCAAGGGTTGGGTGGACGAGCGGCTGAGGGACATGGCTTAGTGATTGATGGGAATGGTTGGACTCAATGATCAGATGAGTCTTTTCCAACCTGGTGATTCTATGATTCTATGATTCTATGACATGGGAAGGGGTAGCCTGGCCAAGCTTGTGAAGACTGGTGCCCACAGACACACTTCTGCAGCCCCATCCTGTAGGTGAAGACCACACTTAGGCTGAAAAAGCCATCCCTTTCTTTCATTAGCCTAATGGCTAATGCTTTGGGGGTTTTTGAGTGGGACAGAGTGCTTTTAGGCTTTTTAGTGCTTTTTTTAGTTTCAGCGTGGCTCCTCTGTAGTTTACCTAAGGTCACAAGAAACACAGGGCCATCAGTCCTTGGTACTGCGTGAAATGCAGAGCTGAAAGAGGATCCCTGCCATGGAGCTTGCTGGGGCTGAGCACGTGCTTGAAAGAGTCCAAGATGAGCAGGTCCTTCCTAATAAACCTGTTGTGTTGTGTTCCCTAGGAAGTTAGTGTAGATATAATTAAAATAGATACATAGACCACTTTTCACTGTTTAAAGCAGCGTGTATGGCAAATGTTAAAAGAGGGGAATCCATTCTGAATTACAGGGGAATTTTAAGTAGGCAGGAGTCTGGTATTTGCATGTAAGGGCTTCTTCTCTTGCAAAATAGATCTTATTACAGCTTGGCACAGCTTATTGCAAATTTATGAGTGGAGAAACCAAAATAGCCAGTAGTGCAGTACAGTAGGTGCAGCACTCAGGTTAGATATGGCAAAACAGAAGCCATGTCTGCAAATCAGATTGTAGGCTGGATCTCCAGTTCCCATGCTCATCTTCACAGAAATATTTAACTCATCTTCACAGTGAATATGGACGTCATCAACCCTACCATAAAACCAGCCATCCGTAACTGGTTACTCTTTGTTTATTTTTCTGGCCCTAGTAGTAGGAAATTGCTTATATAAAGTGGCAATTATGCAGAGAGATTCAGCCCACACCAGCATTATGGTTAAAGTCATCTTGGAGCAGGGACACTAGGGCTCAGATTCTCCTGGGGATTATGTCATTGAAGCTGGGTTTCCTATATGTTGTTTGAAAGCCTCGGTTATTAAATTAGTGGGTTTTCTGGGATGAGGAAAAATCTCCTTGCTGCACTTCTGCCCAGTTATTCTGAGAAATCATGATTTCGTGCCAGTGAAGAAGAAGAAAGCATTTCAAAACTCAAAAACTTTCCTAGATCAAGGAAAATGTTGAGGCCTAACTGCAGCATTTCTCATGTCACCTGTCATAACTTTTGCAGAGGAAAAAAAATTCCAAGTTTACTTGGTCCTTCAAAACTGCTGGCCAATGCTGATCGTTATAAGGATTTGTTTGCTTGGCATCAATGTGAGGCTTCTGTCAGGAAGAAGGGGCATTGCTGCACACAAAAATATAGTTTCAATAACTGCTCTGTCACCACACGCTTGAGAACTGTGCTGTCAGCTTGTGAATGGGAGGTCTCTCATCCCTAGGGTCCTCTCCATGCCCTCCTTCTAGGGCTCAGTGAGTTTCTGAGGAAAGTGTGAAATCTGAAAGAGAAACAGACTTTGTGTAAGCTGAGGAGAAGAGCAAGGTGAGAGTTTCAGGGGGTGGATCAGTGCAAGAGGCTTGGCTGGGCAAAATTAGGCAATGAACTTGGAGCAAGTGATTGAGTGCTGGAGGAGATCGGCCTTGAGAGGGAGGTCTGAGTGACTCAGCTGGAGCTGGGTGGCTTGTTGAGCACAATTCCTCAAAGCCAACTTCTGTGAAATCAAGACTTGTGTATTTGGTCCAAACCCACAGTCGTTTGTGTGTTTATTCAGCAGCTTAAAAAGAAAACCCATTTCTTTTCCAACTTTTCATTGAAAAGACTACAGTCCCCACTGAAATTCAGTATATTTTCTCAGTACTTCCAACCTGCATAAGGAGCTTCAGCCTCCCTAAAGGCGTTATTGGTGTGATTACTCAATGCATTCAGATTAATGCATTTAGAGATATTGTCATAACTATTTATCATAGTGACTAAATATAGACTGGGGGGTTGCATAGTGTTTAACTGAGCATAGACAAAGGGCTCAGAGCGAACAAAGCAGCCATGATCTAAAGCTGACCCCAGGTTTTGTTAATATCTTTAATAGATCAAGTTAGATTTCCATGTGGCTGCGATGCTGGCATTCCAGCAAATCAAGGCATGCTGACTTCAAAGAAAATGCCTTACATTTTCCAGAAAGAGTACAGTAATGACTGTGCATGGATTAGGAAAAAATGGTTATAGCTGCCATGAACTTTTCCGTATTGCCTATTCTGCCTCATGCACTTATAGCAAATAATAACAATTATTCTTGTTTATTGGGCTAAGAACAAATCTTTTGAAATGCTTGCACTTTTCCCCTCCAAAAATGTTAAAACATCACTACATGACCTACTGCTGCATAGACTGATAAGATTGCCCTTAGTGTTTCGCATAGACCAGATGATTATGGAGCACATTAAATGGTTTTTTTCCCCTGAGATTCCCTCCTACCTAAAAGGATAAATCTTGACAGGCTTAAGAAAAAAATGTACTCCCCACTTTTAATTGAGGAGGTAGTTCATAATTTATTTGCAAGGACTTCAGTCGATGTCAAAATATTTTGTAGTAATTAATATCTATGCATTGGAAAGGAAAGAACCTGGAAAGTAACAAGTTATTTTCAAGATATGAAGGAAACAATGTTAAGAATATCTGAAAATTAAAGAGAATTAAATCAAAGTTTGATTTTAGAGAATGTATCATGATTTACAGCTAATCCTGGTACTGTTCATTTATTTAAAGACTTCGTTGTGTGCAAATTGATGGAAAATAAGAATGACTGTTTCCAAGACCAACTAGCATGCTGCATAATAGCCAAATACGCTACTGCTTTTCCTCTGATCTTGAAGACCAAGTAACTAAAGGGTTTATGGGTGTTGCCCTAATATACAACCAAAGTTTCAGAACTATGGGAGATGTTTGATTCCATCAGCATTAATACATTGAGATGTCAAGGCACGCCCAATAAGACAATCTCTATACGGCGCAGCTCAAAGCAGGCTCAGTGTTTTCTGAAAATTAGTTTTGTATTTTCAGTGGGAATATTTACCCATTGTTCTTTGTGTGGTTTTTTCAACACTGAATCATACGAGGATGCTGGAATCACGTTTGTAGAGGCTGAATAAGACTTAAATTTATTTTACAATGCACTGCTAGATTTTAAAGATATGGTATAAAAATTAGAAAGATTTTTTTTCTTTTCTGTAGGTCATGATAGTGTATTCGTTCTGGAGAAATGTCCACATCAACACCAAAAAAAAAAAAAAGCAGAACCAAGAAACCTCCCCAAAAATCCAAATGAAAAAAATAATTTAAAAAAAAATTATTTCTCAGAAAAATGCTGACTTTTTAGGACACAGTAAAATTATAAAAACTGATAGAAGTCTGGGCACAAGCTGGTAGAAATGGGAACACTGAATAACTCGGGTTCTCTCATATGTGTATGTTCCTGAGTCTTGTTTGAGAAATACACCTTTGCAAAAAAGTCTTAAAAAACATGAAGTGCAGTGGGGAATATGTTCTTTGTGTAAAAACCATTACAGCTGATCCTGTTAAGTCAGAACTTAAAAAAAAAAGTAAGAATAATTGTGTACATGAAGAATTTTATGAGCATAGAATAGTTTGGGTTGGAAAGGACCTTAAAACCCATCCACTTCCAACCCCCCTGCCATGGGCAGGGACACTTCCCACTGGATCAGGCTGCTCAAAGCCCCATCCAACCTGGCCTTGAACACCTCCAGGGATGGGGCAGCCACAGCTTCCCCGGGCAACCTGTGCCAGTGCCTCACCCACCCTCATGGTGAAGAAATTCTACCTTATGATTAAGTTGAACTGATAAAATATATTGAGATGTGTTAAGAAGATGATACACAACATCCTACATAGTAAATTGATGTTATACTGCGTTGTATATTTGAGGCACTCTACATGTGAGAAGAAAATAAATGCTATAGTAAGAAGTTCCTAAAACATGTCTTAAAGTAAGGTTTTGTCCTTAATTTTTCACAGCCATGCTCCCCTTTATCAGAGGGAAAGTTGGTTATCTTGTTGCTGTTGGAATGCTTTGCTTTACGTTCCTCTCCTTCATTCTCATTTCACAGGTTTGATCGCCTCTCGTTCCCCATTCTGGTTTTTCATGTTTATCTTGTAGATTTTTGTATCTCCACTAGCACAGTGATGCCCTTTTGGTCAAAATGACAAGCGTTATTTCACAGCTGTAGTAGTAATAACCCGTCCAAGCCTCAAGGCAACTGAATAATCTACCAGGTGAAGCATCATACAATGTAGAGCCAAGAGAAAAATCTTTTCTTTCTCTGACTTCCACTTCCTCCAATTTCCTTCATTCCCCATACAGTCACTCACGTCTCTTTTACCTCTCCCATGGGATGAAATTCTCCTCATATGGTGTAGGTTTGGCTTTACATTATTCCTGAGGTTGACTGGCAAGTGGTGGGGTCCAACTATTCTGGTGTACAGTATAACCCACAAGTTAGGATACTCTCCTGTGACGTGAGATTGAAGCTCACATCTCTCTGCAAATACATCAGGGGTTGTGAGTCAGTATCCTTGAAAGATGAGGTGAGTCTTTACAGATCAGTGACCTAGCTTCTAGAATTAGGACTTGGCTGTAAAACCCCATCAGCCAGTCTCCTCCCATCCGCTCAGTTAAGTACCAGAATCCTAAGAAAAGTGGAACCGAAGTGGCAGGTTTTCACTGTATTTCCTGGTAGTTATTTTAGGCAATAGAGTAAAACAATCATAGAATGGTCCAACCACCTGCCATGAGACATCTTCCACTAGTTCAGGTTGCTCAAAGCCCCATCTAACCTGGTCTTGAACACTCCCAGGTATGGGGCATCCACGACTTCTCTGGGCAACCTGTTCACTACTGTCACTGTGAACCATGAGAGTATGTCCAATGTCATTATGTATAATCTAAAACTCTCCTCCTTCCTAAGCATCGTGGCTTTTCCCCAAGCGCCCAGCTTTGAGGTTGAGAACCCAACGGTCCACCTTGCACTTACCTGGGACAATTTACCTGTTGTGGATCTACCATCTTCACCTTCCCATCCCTTTCCTCCCTTGTACCTGTTCACTTGCAAGGTTTAGGCTTGTCCCCCCATTCCCAAGGGCCAGGCAGCCCGGGGAAGCTGAGCTCCTGTGGCTGGGCACTGGCAGAGAGCGAGACACGGAGAGGAGGGGTCATTTTAAAGAGCACCCGAGCACAGCCTCCAGTCTCTTTCGCTTGCTGTGACAGCAAAGTGTCACACTGGAAACCACAAGCTGGGACCTACCAGGTGGCCTCTGATTTTTTCTCTCCCCCTTTTTTTGCCACCTTTCCTTTCTTTTTTTCTTCTCATTTTGCCAAGGAAGAGGCATTTTCACTGACAACTTCTTGGACAGCTCTGGGACACAGTTTTGCTGAGGAGGGTAAGGGGGTTTTAACTCCTCACTTTGGCAGTGGGGACTTTTTTATAAGCGGGGGAAGGTTGTTCGAATGCATTGGTTTGGGACCTCAGATATCCTTTTCCATGAGTTGTTCTTAAGCTAAAATAAATCAGGTGAGGGCAGACTATGGAAAGCTAAACCATCCAGGGTTTTCAAAGTTCAGTAACTTGGATTTATTATGGGATTGTTTGATTTGTTTCACTCGTTTTGCATTTCCTGTCATTTATGTGCTTATAGGCTAAACTAGTTCATAACATTTATGCTGATGGAAAAGTGTTGTTCAGGAAAAGCTTTGGAGAGTGGACATTTTTTAATAGAGAGCTTAAAAAGTCCCGTATTTAAATGAGCTCTGCCATGACATTGCAGTGAGGCAATGAACATTATGTGCTTCATGTAGTAAAATTTCTAAGTTATGGGTCTCTAAAAATATTTAGAACCACAAATATGACTGCCAAAAGACATGTGCCCTTGCCAGCTGTAACGTTGTGGCTCTTAACGTGCAAAGCTATGACTGTGTGGATAAGACACAAAAACATCCAAAAGTTTTCTTTTGCATTAATTCTTTGCCAAGAAATATGCACAACACTGTAGTTTTTCTGCACAGAAGTTGCGTTAATCAACCAAATATACTAAAACACCAGATATACCTTCAACTGAACCTGTCTTAAAATGGCAAGCTGCTGGGAGGTTGCTATTCTGGGAGGTGACTCTGATAGGTCTCAACAGATGCAGCTCCCGGAATGCAGCCGGCGCGGGGGGAGCCGGGCAGCAGCTGACCCCCGGGCTGGCACAGCGACATTTCAGGGATCGCAGCTCACGTCAGCGCAGGCTGACACTGACACTTTGGGCACACATGGCCTTCTCCCTTTGCCTGTTTTGCACATGGTCGTCACCCTGCAGCAGCAGCAAAAAAAAAAAAAAATATATATATATCCCCTAGTACTTATAGGCAACTACCATTCCTTTCTGTAATTAATTTACCATTTTGTTATGTGCTGTGTGCTTAAGATTAAAAAAAAAAGATGTGCTGAGTTTTGAGATTGAAGTATTCCTGGCGTTCTTTATTAAATTATCAAAAATAATCCAGTCCTTTGTTTTATCATTAGGTAGTATTTCTTCATGAATGAGCACGAGGATGGCAAAGAGGATTAGCTGGTGTGAATTGTTTCAAAATCAGTGGATATAGGCTATATTTGAATATATTTGAATTCTGATCTCAACAATTCACCTTTAATTCTGTTATTGAAGATCACTGCTGTCTTTCATAGTGTATTTGCACATACATATGTTTATTTGAAATAGAATCACAGAATCACTAGGTTGGAAAGGACCCACTGGATCATTGAGTCCAACCATTGTTATCAATCACTAAACCATGTCCCTCAGCGCCTTGTCCACCCGTCTCTTGAACATCTCCAGGGAAGGTGAATCAACCCCCTCCCTGGGCAGCCTCTAACAGTGCCCAGTGACCCTTTCTGTGATACTTTTTTTCCTAATGTCAAGACTGAACCTTCCTTGGCGGAGCTTGAGGCCATTCCCTCTTGTCCTCTCCCCTGTCACTTGGGAGAAGAGGCCAGCACCCTCCTCTCCACAACCTCCTTTCAGGCAGTTATAGAGAGCAATGAGGTCTCCCCTCAGCCTCCTCTTCTCCAGCCTAAACACCCCCAGCTCTCTCAGCCATTCCTCATAAGGCCTGTTCTCCAGCCTCTTCACCAGCTTCATTGCTCTTCTCTGGACTCCGCAGAACATTTCTTAAGGATTGTCTCACATTGTATTGTACTCTTGGCTCTTTGTTTCAGCAAGAGCTGGAACTTTCCTAATGTTGATGTGTTTAAGTACAGCATCTGTTTTTTTAACAGAGCTGTGTGGGAGTAATCACTACCGTCACACATAAAGAACTTGTTTAAAATAATGTGTCCTGCTAGAATTTGCGAGATGTTTTTTTTCAAATATAAATTAGACATCATCTCCTCTTCCTAAATTTCCATAAAATCCTAAAAGTAGCATTGTGAGTTTCAAATTACTGATAGTGAAAAGCAAGCCAAGTGTGCAATGGGTGCTCTGTGAATCTGGCACGGGAAGTCCAATGTCACCTATCTAGAGAATCAAAAGTTACAAGACTCTGAAAGCAATTTGGAGCAGATTTCAAATCTAAAATTGACATGACATCATACTAATATTCACCTTTTTTTTTTTAAGAATTCCTCCTACTCTTGATATCTTCTGCTCACATTCTGAGCTCACCTGTAAGTCTAACCCTGTGCTTCAGAGTAATGAATCAAGATATAGAGCCAAGCTGATTTAAATGTACATTTATAGAATTTTACACTTGAGAAAATTAATTGATTTTTTAGGAATATAATTTAGCTCTTTGAATGTGGAGACAATGGGGGAATATTATTTTTATGATCTTACTACTTTAAAAAAAGGAATTATTTCTAGGTGCATTCTTCACGATTTGAGTATCCATTGCCATTAATAAGCACTCACACTACAACCTAGACAGCATAATTCTTCTTAGGAGGATAGATTATTGTGTCTGGTTTGTTTTTGTGGCATTTATATGTATTGACAAATGTTAGATTTGTTACATAATCACTCTGCTATTAAATTTCACAACTTCAGTGTAGCTCTAAATGTTTTAATTCTATTTTTAGCAATCTCCTGACTGTAATATTTCATTGCAGTCATGGCTCCTAAGAAGAAGAATGCGAAGAAGAACAAAGCAGATATAAATGAAATGACTATAATTGTGGAAGATGGCCCCCTCAGTAAACTAAATGGCTTAAGTGGACTCTTGGATGGAGGAAATGGTTTCAGCTGCATCTCATCTGAAGTTTCTGACCCATTATATAGCCCAAATCTCTTGGAAGGTCTAAGCAGAATGAGGCAAGAAAATTTTCTTTGTGATTTGACTATCAGTACCAAAACTAAATCCTTCAATGTCCATAAGGTGGTGATGGCTTCAAGCAGCGACTACTTTCACAACATCCTAAAGAAAGATCCCTCCACTCAAAGAGTAGACCTCAATGATGTATCCCCATTGGGTCTAGCTACTGTTATCACCTATGCTTACACAGGAAAACTAACTCTCTCGCTTTACACAATAGGTAGTATCCTTTCCACAGCAATTTATCTGCAGATTCATACCCTTGTAAAGATGTGCTGTGATTTTCTAATCCAAGAAATCAGCGTTGAGAATTGTATGTACATTGCCAATATCGCGGAAACATACGGACTGAAAACAACCAAGGAAGCAGCGCACAAATTTATCAGAGACAACTTCATTGAATTTTCAGAAACGGATCAGTTCTTAAAACTTACTTTTGATCAAATAAATGAACTTCTTGCAGACGACGAATTGCAGTTGCCTTCTGAAATTGTTGCATTCCAGATTGCAATTAAATGGCTGGAATTTGACCAAAAAAGAGTAAAGTTTGCTGCCGATCTCTTAGGTAATATCCGTTTTGGCACCATCTCAGCTCAAGACCTCGTCAATTATGTTCAAACTGTGCCGAGAATGATGCAAGATGCCGACTGCCATAAGCTCCTAGTGGATGCCATGAACTATCATTTGCTTCCTTACCACCAGAATACATTGCAGTCCAGAAGAACGAGGATCCGTGGAGGCTTCAGAGTCTTAGTTACTGTTGGGGGACGCCCTGCTCTAGCAGAAAAGTCTCTTAGCAGAGACATCTTATACAGAGATCCCGAAAACGGATGGAAGAAGCTGAGTGAAATGCCTGCTAAAAGTTTTAATCAGTGCGTAACAGTGATGGATGGATTTCTCTATGTGGCTGGTGGGGAAGACCAGAATGATGCCAGGAACCAAGCCAAGCACGCAGTCAGCAATTTCTGCAGGTACCTGGTTATTTATTTAAAAGGGATGGAGTGACTGTTTCCACGCGATGCAGGTAGATAGACCAAACTGGTTTGTGACCTGCAGTGTGAACTGCTCAGATAAATAGAAAGCGGATGGGGTGGGGGAGGTATGGATGCTATTCTGTATTAAAGTTTGAATGAACAGAAATATGCAACTGAAGTAATGCAAAAGCTTCACCATGGTTACATATGCACAATGAGAAGTGAGGAAGACAGAAAAAAGAAAGAGTGGAGGAAATAATTAGGAATATAAATAGGAGGTTCTGGGATGTTCTAAGGTGCCATTAAAATGCACCAAGTCAGACAAAGTAAGACTTTAAATTTCAAGAGCTTCTGAACCTCATAGAAAGTTCTACAGAACACCTTTTAGATATTACATTCTTCATTTTCTATGCACCATCCACCATGTTTTCAGCAGCTTTTATACTGCAATTCATATCCTTTCGCTTTTTTATTTCTTGACATTTTAGAAACAACGTCACCATCTCTTGAAAGCTATATTTCACTTCTACAGGGTACTCCAAATAGTACCTCACTTCTGAAATGTTACAGTTCTTATCTATAGGCATCCACAGACTGCACTGGTAATGGCAAAGTCAAAAGAACGTATTAGCTAATGCATGGTACTATTGTTAAATAGTTCAGTCTAAAAGCTGATGACCCACAATAGCTGGAAGTAAAGGCTGGAGGTGAAACAACAGCTTTTTCTGAATGACTATGGACATGCAGTGGCCATACACAGCCAAAGTCCTACCAGTGCTTTCTTTCTTGCTCCCTGAGGAACATTCAGATAATTTGTCCTGAAGACATCATCCAACATGCAAAGCTAAGGAATAAGGAACCTGCTCTAGATAATTTTTACTGTGCAAGCACTTTGTAAAAAAAAAATGTATTACATACAGGAGACTACGTTTTTGCTCTCCTGATCTTCTGCTTTTAATCATAGAATCACCAGGTTGGAAAAGACCCATTGGATCATCGAGTCCAACTATTCCTATCAGTCACTAAACCACGTCCCTCAGTCCCTCATCTTTTAAACATCTCCAGGGAAGGTGACTCAGCCACCTCCCTGGGCAGGCTCTGCCAGTGCCCAATGACCCTTTGCATGAAAAAATCTTTCCTGATGATAAGCCTGAACTTCCCCTGGCAGAGCTTACGGCCATTCCCTCTTGTCCTGTCCCCTGAAACTTGGGAGAAGAGACCAGCTCTCTCCTCTCCTCTCCACAACCTCCTTTCAGGTAGTTGTAGAGAGCAATGAGGTCTCCCCTCAGCCTCCTCTTCTCCAGGATAAACAACCCCAGCTCTCTCAGCTGTTCCTCATAAGGCCTGTTTTCCAGCCCCTTCACCAGCTTTGTTGCTCTTCTCTGGACTCACTCCAGAGCCTCAACATCCTTCTTGTGGTGAGGGGCCCAGAACTGAACACAGGATTCAAGGAACTGTGCTTCATATTCTTACAAGGAGTTTTGTGCTCAGTGAACACCTTGGTGGTGGGAAGGAGATGGGGGAGTCTTCCTAGTCTATGGCTGAATGAATTCAACTCCCTGTTCTGCCATTAATATCACACATGTCACTTTACATCAGGTTGTCTGTGGACTGGCTTTCAGAGCTGTGGCTGACAATGCAGTATGACAGCTAGCAATGATTATTTAGTTTCCCATAGTATTTATCTCATGTGATTCTCTGGCCACCTCAGCCTGCAACAGGAGAAAAGTATGAGCCTACTAGTATACCACACTGAACCCATTCAGGAGTCATGATTTGCTATTTCCTACTTCAAAATTGTGCATTTAAGTGTCAAGGACAGAAAATGTTATTTCAGATAGGTATGGTGCTAGGAAGGAAAGTTGTTAATAATTCTTACTCTGTATGAGTGACAGAAAAGAATACTTACCATTCCCTGGAGGTGTTTAAGGCATGGGTGGATGAGGTGTTGAGGGACATGGTTTAGTATTTGATAGGAATGGTTGGACTCGATGATACAGTGGGTCTCTTCCAACCTGGTTATTCTATGATTCTATGATTTAGAAAGCACTATAAAGATAGAAGCATAAATCACCACCTAGCATTTTTTAGAACTCTCCTAAATAAATTTTGACATCTTTGCTGTAGGTGTGAATAGCAAAAAAACCCCTTCTAAAATTTCTATTGTGTGCTGAAAGTATCTCTTTCCAGTATCCTAGTGAGGTTATTCTACAAAATCAAACTACAGAAAAGAACAGATTTACTTTATTGAAATAGAATCGTCATAGAAGCATAGAATCACCAGGTTGGAAAAGACCCACCGGATCATCGAGTCCAACCACTACTATAATATCAGGTTTGAATGATACAAATTTTTTTCTCCAATCAAAAACTAAATTTCTTTGGAAATTTAACCAGAAATGCCTGTTTCATTCTACTGACTTCTAGCGGACTAAACAAATAGCTACAATTTTAGCAACTCTGCAGCTGCAGAGTGGGACAGAGACAGGACTGTGGAAATTAGCAGATCGGTATGTGAGACAGTTACTCTCTTCTTTTAATGCTTTCAGATATGATCCTCGTTTCAACACCTGGATTCACCTGGCAAACATGAATCAGCGGCGCACCCACTTTAGCCTGAATGTGTTCAATGGCCTCCTCTTTGCAGTGGGTGGTCGCAACTCCGAGGGGTGCCTCTCCTCGATTGAATGCTACGTACCCGCAACTAATCACTGGCAGATGAAGGCGCCCCTAGAGGTGCCCAGGTGCTGCCACGCCAGCGCCGTGGTGGATGGTCAGATCCTGGTGACGGGAGGTTACATTAATAACGCCTACTCTCGCTCCGTGTGCATGTATGACCCCAGCAAAGATAGCTGGCAGGATAAATCCAGCCTCAGCACCCCAAGAGGGTGGCACTGTGCGGTGTCCCTTCTGGAGAGGGTGTACGTCATGGGGGGGTCTCAGCTGGGAGGGCGAGCCGAAAGGGTTGACGTGCTCCCCGTTGAGTGTTACAGCCCTTACACGGGGCAGTGGAGTTACGTGGCGCCACTTCAAACCGGAGTTAGTACGGCCGGTGCCTCCACCCTTAACGGGAAGATTTACTTAGTGGGTGGCTGGAATGAAATAGAGAAGAAGTATAAGAAGTGCATTCAGTGCTATAACCCAGATCTCAATGAATGGACAGAGGAAGATGAGCTGCCCGAGGCCACTGTGGGTGTATCCTGTTGTACAATATCCATGCCCAACACCAAGACAAGGGAGTCCAGGGCCAGCTCAGTCTCCTCTGTCCCAGTCAGTATTTAAATACGGGTCTAACTAGCAATAAGTAGAAATGTTTACCAGCACTGCGGTATAATTAACCCTTTAAGTAGCATTTCTGTGCTTATGTGGAAAAAGAATTATTGGCTTTGCAACAGTTTGAACAGTGCAAATTGGCCAGTTTTCAAGATCCTTTATACAGGTGGTGTGAAACAGCAGATTAGGGATAAGATGAATTTTCTTAGCAGGAAGAGAGATTTAACTCATAACTGCAGAACTTCCTTCTCTTCCTGACTTTGCCACTGACTTACAGTACTACCTGTGGCAAATAGTCTAATTTCTTCGTGCCTTGGTTTCCCTGCCTGTAAAATAGAGATAAACTTGCTTCAGAAGATTGTTGTGAGGGTTCTTTAATATTGTGTTTTAAATGTTTTCAGACCCCAACCCAAAGGTCAAATATTGCTAATCATAGATCTCAGAAATATGCCAAGTCATCGTAAAAGTGATCACTTTGTTCTTTTCCAAACGTTTTCTATTTTGACAAACAGAGGGAAAAAAACAAATTCCAAAAAGATACAGCATGTAGCATGTGCATACTTTCCTTTTGGGGCAGTTGTATTCACAGAAAATTTCTCAAGACATGTTCTCCTTCAGAGGTTTGAAAAAGAGCCCTATCTTCTCCCGCAAACCCCTGTAATTCTCATATTTAATGCTGTGACGTGGCCTTCAAGACCTGAATCCACAAAATACCTTAGCTCCTGTGGATATGATGGGCCAGCCACAAGGTTTCTGTGCTGACCTCGATGTGTACACCAAGGAGCAGACCTCCACTCCATTCTCCTCTTCACCCCAGGGAGATCCTCCTGGCACTCCAGGTGGAAGGAGTGAAGGGCAGTCAGGATGTGTCCTCCTGTTTCTACTCTTCCTGTCTGTGTAGGAATGCATGTCCAGGTTATCTTCTTGTTCAATAAGGTCCTTGCCCCATGCAAGGAGCTAGGAGATGCCACAGCAGGGCTAAAATCTGGAAGCTGAGTTCATGTCAGGAGGTGCCAAGAGTCAATGGTGTTTCAGAGTGGAGATGCTCCTTCTCAGCTTTATTCTGACAAATTCCCAGTTGCATGAGCAATGAAGATGGAATAAAGACTGCTGGATATTCCTATGAGAGTAGGGTATATGTGTGGAAAATAGTGAATCGAGGGAAAACTGGGTGGAATCAAAGAGACTTTCCTTAGTAGCACCAAAGAGATACCTTAACATGTTTCTTACTGGGTGTAGGTGCAGCATCACCCAAAGTAACATTTTCCTGAGTGTACCACTAAATATGTCCTTTTGAAGCCTTCATTACAGTCCTGTTTATAGAATCATAGAATCACTAGGCTGGAAAAGACCTACTGGATCATCAAGTCCAACCATGGAGCTTCTACTCGTATTTGTCCACAGGCTAGACTAACGTTGTGCCTATTGAGGGCTGTGAAGTTTTCCTATTGAGTAGAGGGAAGTCATACTCTAGATGACCTTCCTAATTTCAGCATGCAGTGGGATAATTAAGCGTGAAACCTAATCCTATTCCCGAAGCCAAAGGGATAAGCAACCTGTAATGTCACCTGAGAATTTCATACCAAAGGGCTGCTGTCAGCAAAACATCCTTCTGTTGTGAAGCAATGCAAGGAAATAAATGATGTCATATAAGCAAAAGAGTAGAAGTTCACTCACCTTAATCAGTTTATAGAGGCTTCACATGCATTTCCCTCAGATTATTGCTGACACCTCCTGGCCCCAGTACCAATGAGAACTCATGCTTTTAGCAATATTTACATGGCATCCAGATTTTTACCTTGCTTGCAAAAGGGGAATGCTACAAAATTATCTGTAAGTTCAGACATTCTTGAGGCAAGCATTTTCAGGATTTATGCTCTGCTCTTTGTAGCTTTGTTGCAGTTACACGTTGAGCATCAGCATAAGCATGACACGGGATTAGAGAAGAAGTTGTTGGTTGGCATTAAATTCCATGATACTCAGTCTTGTTTTCCAGTTCTAACTCAGAGTTCATGTCTGCATCCCGACGACACAATTTTAAATCCCAAATTCTATTTCTAAGTGCTGCACGTTATTAGAATATACTCTGCTGCAATGACTTTTGGTGAAAGTAGCACTGTCATATAGGATTGATTAATTTAATTAGCACACAGTTATCCTTTTACCCGTTTAATTTGTATAATGATAATTCAAATCCATAGTCACAAGACAAAACACGGAATTGTCTAACTGAGTAATATTACTTTGTTTTAAATAAAAAATGCCCTTCTTGCCCATTCCAGCCCACCAAAGCATTTTCATGGATGACAGAATAATTTCTCTTTTCCAAAAGTCATGATTGTGTGTTCTATATGAAAGTATTTTAAAAACTCTGAAAAATCTATCTGCTCCAATACTTCTTTTTTTGTAAATTTTTAATACCATTGGATGAAGTTGATTATCCATCACCAGTCCAATGAAGACACATATGCAATTATGGCTTTATGAATGGTCTAGTTATTTTGTATTTCTAAGGTACCCATGAGGTGATACTTAGGAACTGAAGAAGNAAAAAAAAAAAAGAGTTCCACTGGAACGATTGAATAAGATGTACAGGATTTCGAACTCTTGTCCAAATTCTCACAGAACCATGGACGTAGATGCCTGCTAGATCTGTCAAGCCCAGAAGGAAAGCTGCTTCTTAGCCTCCACTGTCCTTGGCCATGAAAAGTCCCTAAAGATGTGTCCTAGAACAGGATCCAAGCACCACTGGCCACGTGGTCCTTCCGTAGCACAAAGTAGGTACCTACTTCAGGCCAAAAATCTTAGGTAGATTAATAAATGGCATTGTTATCAGTATAGCACTTCAGTGTAGCTTTATATTATCTTCTCTAAGCATCTGTTTAGGCTTCAACTGCACATTGAGCCAGGATTTGGCCCTTAATATGTGACAATATCAGCTGGACTTAATATTATATTGATCATACCGATGTACTGAGCTATCTGTGACATTTTTATGTACAATCTTGTTTTGTTAGAACTGTGAAAAGTGAAATGTATGTTGTGATGTTGGGGACAGTGTTCTTTCATTGTCCAGTGTGGTATTTTCAATCTCCAGATGTTTAATAACAACATCTCGGTTGAACTTGAAATATTGTATATCCCAAAAAGGAATTTTAAAAAGCAGTTTAGGAAGTACTGTGTATGGTGATATTAAGTAGAGCAGAGGGCTTCCAACTGTCTGAGATACAGACTGTTAAAACATTACAGGGATCATCTTTAATGCTATACTAGTAGTGAAAAAATAAATTAATATATATATTGTTATCTTCAAAATTCCTTATGCCCATGCATTTTATAGCCAACAACATCTGTGCTTCCAAGGAATTCAAGTCTGAAAATAAGCTTTTTTCAGTCTGTGAGTGAAACAGTTTGATTTTGTTTTGTTTTCTTGTTTATTCATGCTTGTGTAGGTGCATGAGAGAGTGTGTTACAAGGTTGTGAGTGAGGATCTTACTGTTGGAAAGTTATGCTGAAAGGAAGATTTCATGCTTAGTTCTTAGTCAAGATGAGATCATGATCATTTCATCTCTTCCCAAAGTTAACCCACAAGATGATCTGTGGTTCAGCCAAGAGTTCAGGAAGCTCAAGTGCCAACTTGATCAAAGAGGGAAGCAAAAAAAAAAAAAATAAACCAAAGCAATGAGATGTTTAAAAGTGTTTTTTTTTTGTGTTGTGANTATTATACTAATCCTCCGTATCACCATTCAACTACCCACTTACCATGAGGTCACATGACTAGATTTCCCCACCAGGATTATTTCCTTTGGGTTGGCTGCTCAATTAAATCCTCTGTACACCCCAAAGGCTTTTGTGCAACTCACAGGATGGAAGATGCAAGTAGCTCTGGTCAGTGAAAAGGGGAAGATAGAGCCCCTTTGCACACTCAGCAGACTAAGATTTTGTTCCCATTTGAGAAATACTTGCTGGAAGGAAGTACCTGCTTCAACACACACCTTTCCATATGCAGCCTTCTTGTTACCTAACCAAGGTGACCCATACTTCCTTCTGAAAAGCAAGACTCAATGTTCAATTGCCTGTAAATTGAGTTCTCAGTTGAACTGAATTTTCAATCCATTTTATCCAAGTTTACCCAGGCTGGGAGATCTTTTTCAAACTCTGTATCTACCTACTTGGAGAAGGCAGTTGAAGCCAAGGGTCCTACTATAGTCTCCTGATCTTTTTGCAATGAATCTTCATCCTTTTGTTAATGGCCTTCTTTGTATAAGCAATCAAAAACATTGTGATGTACAGATTTGTATTCTGACTCCTCCATGCAAGAGGAGGATCTCTTGTCTCTTTTATTTTCTGTTTTCTAGTCCATCACTCAAAGGCTCACGAGGCACCAAAGAAGATGCACAGATGCAAACAGCACACAAAAGCTCATTTGTGAATCTAATTTTAAAAATCCCATCACTAGTAGCCACAATAAAGAAAAGGACACTGCAATGACTTTTGGGGAAAAGGGGAGTGAGAAAAGAGCCTCTGGTGCTCATTTGCAAGTGTGGCACTGCTCAGAGCTCTTTCCCCAGAAAGAATAAAGGAAAATATATGCACTTCTATATAGCTTTTGTGAGACATTCAGTTAATATCAGATGAGTTTTGCCATGAAAAAAGGCTAGTGTGAGTTCATTGCTGTCTCAATGAAAACTAAATTTTCAATAAAAATCAAACTTATGAGGAATACAGAGTCTATTTCTGTTGTTAAGAATGGGAACATGCACATTTCAATAAACAGAACATTACACTAGTTGCTGCCTTGGCTGTTTTGTGGCCAACAAGAAAAGTTAAAAAACTAACTTATTTTTATAAAGCATTTCCTTGGCTTATAAGGGTTAGACATACTGCTTAGACAAACAGGTTTTCTAATTATACACTTTAAGGATGGACTGTGACAACACAAGGGAACATATTTCAACAGAAAAAAAATCTGTAAGTGTAATGTGAGAATGTTACTACTTAAAGATTAAAATTTGTGGTGCAGCAGTTGTCATTAAGAGGAATAACAGCATGTTGGGTTTTTTTTCATTGTATGCTTTAAATAAAACTGTTGGCACACAGTGCAAACAATTTATTCTTGTTGTAAAATCAGTTGGAAACTGCGAGACTGTCTTTCCGACGAACGCCTGGTTTGCAGTTGAAATATGCTTTGTTTTCTGAGCTGATCCTCGCTTTCATATCAGCCAACTGGATTTTTTTTTTACACCCAGGCTGTCAAACCACCGTCACAATAAGCTACACAGTGTGGCACTGGAGCCATTTTTATCTGTTGCCTTTTGTTACAAGGACAACAACTTGGCTTGTAACACTGAATTTCACAGTCATTTGTCATAATCAAAATGCCTGGCAAAAATGATGATAGATCAGATGACTGATTAACACTTCAACATGTTTCATTTGGATGGTTGTGGGTAACAAAAAGCTTCTCCCATGTTTTGCCACCAAAGTTTTTGGATTAAAGCATGAAGGGGCATTCAGCAGTTGTGATCTGAAGGGATACCCACCCTGCAGTTGTGTAGAGGGTAACAACCGTGGATTCCTTTTTCCCAGTAAAGAAAACTTATCAACAATATAACAGGAGCCATACTTCTGATAGATTACTCATATAAACATAAATAATATTGATATGAAACAAATTAGATTTCAGAAGGAGCCAGAGCATCACAAAAGGAACAACCAATTCCAAGGGGGGACACCCAGTCATCCCAAAAGAGAGGAGGACAGACCCAAGCAGTGAGATAACAGAGTCTCCCTTCAAAGCCAATCCACATCACAGTCTGCAATCAGCTGGGCATCCCCACTGAGTAAAGAAAAATATATATCATTGCCAGGAGCTAAAGTTGAGCAGATCAAAATTCAGGGATGATTCTGAGGAAGCAAAATACAGGTGTCAAGCCATGCATCTGTGTAGTAAAAGCTGCTAAAAAATGCAGAACTCACAACTAGACATGATAAAAAAGAGAGAAGATTTGAAGCAAGTCTTGGCAAATGTGCTATCTCCCACTATCACCAAAATAAAATTTAAAAATGGATTAAAGTAGAAATTAGTTTGGTCCTTTCTTATATTTACTTTGTTACTCAAGAGTCTGAGAAAACTTTTTTTCTATATCACAGATACATCCCAGAGCTTACTATGTCATTATTTTACTTAAGAAGCTGTTAAATAAAGTCAGTGATATATTCACTTAGTGAAATCTATTTTCCCCTAAATTGTCCATAGTCCATCTGTAGCTCTTGCATAGATTTATGATGCCCATTATACTAGTATGCAGAGGCCTATGAATCGGTGTGTTTCTCCTTTTTGTGAAATGCATATAAGGTAAATGCTACCCAAGCCTATGGCCACACATTCTTTCTGCATTCCTTAAGCAGAATCCCCACATAGTGACAAGGGAAGAACCATTAAGATCAGCAGAGTCAGAATTTTGCTGAAGATAATTAGAAACACTCAAATAGAACTGAGTGCTTTTATTTTGTGTTATTTATGTATTGGATTATTGTGAACCAAACAGTGACTTTGTTGATGTTACTTGTCGAAATACCAATGGCATCTTGGCTTCTANTTAGGCTGGACATTAGGAAAAAAAAATACATAGAAAGGGTCATTGGGCACTGGCAGAGGCTGCCCAGAGAGGTGGTATAGTCACCTTCCTGGAGGTGTTTAAGGCATGGGTGGACGA
Organism: Piaya cayana; assembly: GCA_013389865.1. Taxonomy (NCBI): domain Eukaryota; kingdom Metazoa; phylum Chordata; class Aves; order Cuculiformes; family Coccyzidae; genus Piaya; species Piaya cayana. The sequence continues at coordinate 11,588 of WAAB01023634.1, read as the reverse complement.
GATGCTGAGGGACATGGTTTAGTGTTTGATAGGAACGGTTGGACTTGATGATCCGGTGGGTCTCTTCCAACCTGGTTGTTCTATGATTCTATGAAAAAAGAGGAAAAACTCAGAATAAAAGTCTTGCAGTCTGCAACTCATGTTGCCCATGACTTAAAATTCAATGTTCATCGATGCCATCTTTTAACTACACTGCAAAAGGTCGAATGGGGAACATCTCTGATAAGGCAGTGCTCAAATAGCTGCTCAGATAAGCATGAAAGCTGTGTTGCTTTCCTAAAATCTGGGCTTTCTCAGCCTAGGTTCATGCTAGCAGGGAGCTTAAATATTGTGCCTTTAGTCAAAGCCGCACTGCTGACCCAGTAAATGAAATTCAAGCTTAAATTCGGTGCCTTGAACTCGCGCTGGGGCTTTTCTGAAGAGCTCTGCTCTGATGAGCTGTTTAGGGAAAGAAACGCTGGAGGGCACCAGAAGGACAGAGTTGGAAACCCCCGGGCAGAAGAAGGATGTCCCAGTGGAAAGGTGATGGCAGTGAAGGGGGGGAGGCAGAGGGAAAGCCATAAAACGCTTATTTCAGCCAGCAGCTGGAGGGGAAGGGGGAGAAAGAGAGGAAAAATACCAAAGGCAATGGTCACATCATGTAAAGAAGCATATTTCAGCTGTGTCCTGTCTCCTTTCTGTTGCCTCATGTCTACCTGCTGCCCTCAAACATTCTGGGAGAGAAGATTGTAACTCAGGAGCATCCCAACAGGCAGGGACAAGGATCTGAAAAATGGAGTGTTTAATTCAACAAGGAAAAGCTGAAAAATTCCTGTTTGTTAAAGCAGAAAACAGTGCAGGGGGTTGGAGAACACTTTCATCAGGAAGAGGTCTCTCAGGTCCAGAATGAATTTCTGGGCCACCATGAGAGAGCATCTTCCCTACAGTCACAATAAAAAGGACACTCAGTCATTACTGGGGAAGATGTGTGTCTTTCATCTTTTTAGCTCACAGCAGGACCTTTGTTTGCATGTTTGGGATCTATGATCTCACCACCAACCTATGTGAAATTTCTCTTTCTCAGCGTCCTCAGTCAGAGCTGTTCCAGTTTGAATAAAGAGGGAGGGTGAACAGGCTTGTTTTCTGCCTCCCAAACCACTGCCCCGAATGCTGATCTCTTGGGTGTTCCAGGACAGCACTTGCAAGAACAGTTTTTGCTTTCATCCCAGTGCAATGTGGATACATTTTTTAAATTACCAAAGTTTAACAGATGGGAAAAACAGTTCTTTCCCATGGTGGTCGGAGAATGGTGCAGCCAACAGATTCCTGGCCCAGCTGCTGCTCTAAAGCTGTTACGCTGGTTGCTGCATACACTTGAGAGTTCAGCCAGTGAATTATAACTTGCTATAATAAGAATGTTCTGCTTTCCATTAGATCACACTCGCTGGAACAATAGCAAATGCACTGAAGCAGCCAACGCAGCCGTCAGTGACATTTCAGGGTCTCTCTGCTTCATTGCTGATGTCAAACAAGTTCTGGCAAAAGGACACCTTGGTCATATTATCAGAAGTAACAGATCAGCTCTTCTGAAGGAGAAACAGGCGTGTTGGGCTAGGTGAACAGCGAAGCGCTTAGACTCCAAAGGAATCTCAGCGAAAGCTGAAGTAAAATTAAAGCAGAGATCAAAAATCATACTAAAACTCAATGCAGGGCTCTCTTGTGGTGTTATGTGAGTAATAAATAACACTCTAAGCTGTTGGCAGCAGCTTTAATACTTCTTTATCAAACCACCCTTTGAAACGCAAGACACACCTATCTCCTGAGCTGAAATGGTTGCAGAGTCACAGAAAAGAGACTGGTTCACCCAGCAGAGGCAGAAAAAGGGAGATATGTCAGTTTGGGTCACACTACCAGAAGCTGGACCCATTCATATGAGAAATAAATGTTCAACGAATTCTCATGTGATCATATCTCTTTGGAAGGGCAGGTCACTTTAAAAAAAAGCCAGATCAGTCATGCAAGTCATGAAACTGAGTAGTTGCAGGCATTAGGTCTTGGGCAACTGAAGTGGTTTCTTATCTGCCACTCCTCCTTTGAAACAGGGAGGGCAACTCAAGGTCAGGAAGCATAAATTTAGGCATCTGCATATGCCTCTAGTTATAGGCAATACAGCCAAAGGTACAATATTAGCCAATATGTGCATACAAAGTGATTTATGCAGTCACCCACAAGGTTCTACTTTAGGATGAGCTGAGTTGCCTCTTAGGTTTTAGTGACTGTATTGGCTAGAAACAAGATTCACGTGTGCATGTCCAGAACCATCTGAGCGCTGGGAGGTTGCCCTGCCTGGCATCCAGCCATCCAAAAGGACATGGGTTTCCGTTGTGTTGTGAGTGCCAGCAACATGTCTCAGACTTCTGAAATACTTCCGATGGCACCAACATTTTATCAACTGAATCAAGTCACTGGCTTCCACTGAGCCACTGTTATCCACAGTCAAAAGACAGAAAGCAAGCATATTTCTATACATACCTATGTGTAGACACATTAGTTTAAGGTCCTCCACCTTGGACACAATTCCGCTCTAAGTGCTGCTTATTTTTCCCTGCACCTGAAGATTTCATTGGCTTGTACTTTTGTCTTGAGACTGTTCTGTCTTTTAGTTGTGGAAGCTTGAATGGTTTGTTTCACTCTCCTGAAATACTGTTTGAAAACAGTTCTTGCTCTTAAGCCTTAATAGGCTGGTGCAGAACAAATGGAAGTGCATGCAGGTAGCTCAGCATTTAGAGACTGCTTTTGAACCTTCTTGACTTTGGTTTGTGTTCCTTGAGGGCAGCTCTGTGACCCCCCTTTCAGAGTACAGAGAAAAAACTATAGTTTGTAGTTATGGGTGAAATAGGAATAAAATTATGTGAGAATATCAGAGAAAGCAATACATTAAGGACAAAGGAATAACCAAGGACATGAATGGCAGCAGTCAGACTGGAAAATATTGAGGACTGAGTTGTTAATTTATATTGTGACCAGAACGCCTGTGCTCCCTCAGCAAGAAGTTGGCAACAAGGATGTCGCATGTGCTATGCTTCCTTCTGCTGTCCCACCAGGAAGATTAAGGTCACACAAAAAAAGAATAATGGACATCATACAGCAGCCTTACTGGAGATTTATGGAGAATGATGCTTTTGAGGATGAAATGAGGATCTGGCATTCACTGTTTGTCATTCGGTGTACAACTTCAACCCAAATTCCGGGCAGCATTAGCTTGGGAGTGATTGTTCCAGTTCATTTGGTTTGAAGCTTTTGTTTCAGCCTGCGTTTCTTCTTTTGTTTTTCCTGGAATGAAACACAAACAAAACCTGCCCATTCGCACGGCTCTGCTGATGAGTCAACTGACCCCCCCCAACTCCACAGCTTTGAGCAAGCAACTAGCTCGCTCACCATGTCAGTTGTGCCTCCTGAAAAGACGAGTAATGAGCTACACTTTGCTGATAACAAAAAAGTGAACATGAATGGGATTGTTCCGAGGAAGGAAATTACTAAATAAATATGCATTGCCAAGTGATCCTAAAACAACAACGTGCTTGTTGGAGCAAGTGCAATTTTCACTAAGGCCAATCTTGATCTATGCCTTATGAAACGCTGAAAGTCACCGTGACAAAGCACAAATTGTTACCATGGTTATTAAGGTGGTGATGACTCTCCCATTCAGTGATATCACAGGCATTAACAGAACACATGGCCCTTTCTGGGTTTTTGTTTCCTCCTGCTCTTGTTCCATAGTTACCCCTCTTGCAGGTACCACTCGATCCTGCTTCTGAGTCTCCTTCCACAAACAACTGACTGAACAGAATCAGGCAACATTTTACTGGGGAGTATTTTGCAGAGACATTGTCATAACTACTTCCAGACCCTTCATTTTAAAAGGAATACCACCAACATTCACACATTTAGGATAGAACCAGTACAGTAATGCATTCTTAGTTATTTACTCATATTAACATAAATTTTACAGGCTCTGATTTGTAGACTAAGATTTTTACTGTGCACAACAAAGAACTGATTTGACTGGAAGAATTTGAATTGGGAGCCATCAGCTGGAAAGCAACAGGAAACAGACAATCAATCCTAGGCAGTAGCCTCAGCATTATCAGGACTTCAGCAGACCTTCAGAGAAAAGAATGAGGTGGGTTGGAGGTGTTTGTAATGGTATTTTCAGAGAAGAGAGATTATCTGGGGGGGAAAACACCTAAGGTGCTTGTTTAAGAATTATCAGGTTGGAAATGGAGATTTGCATCATAAGCTGATCAGATGCAGTGCTTTATCTCTAAATGCTGACATAGTTACTTGAGAAGTTGTTTCATCTGAGCAGTCACAGCACGCAGAGTTCCGATGAGCTCATGAGGATAAGCAATTAATTCCGTGAGCAATAAATCCGGTGAAGCCTTGTTTCTTTTGAGCTGATGTCTTATTTTCTTATCCACCCAACACAATAACCCTGATAACTCTCCTGGCACTAGAGCTCTGTATGACTTTCTCCTCACCTCAGTAGTACGCTCATCATCTCCTCACATACTCTAAATACCAACTAGGTGAAGGGCAGTGTGAACTCCCTCTCCTTCCCAACAAGGGGTATGTGCTGGCCGGCAGCCTGATACCCACAGTGACTGACCCCAGTGAGGCTGGCAAGGGCACCCTGCAGCTTCTCCCTCATTAAATTTCCTTTCTCATGGTCAGCCAATCTTCAGAAGTCATGTAGGAAATTCCACTATCCAACCATTTTTCATCTCAGCCCATCGTCCTAACTAAGCAGTCAAGAGCAAAAAGCACTTTTAGGCCATGATTCATCTCATCCCAAAATAGACATCTAAATCAGGTCACTGGAATCACGGTGAAAGGTGCCAACTGGTCTCCACTAACTCTAAGGACAACCTCAGGTGACTATCTCAGATGAAGACATTGATATCACAGAAGTCTAAACTTAGGTGAAATGAATCCTACCCTAATGCCTTTGAGCTGTATGTCACACAACTGTGTGGTGTTCAAGTGTGGCAGTTGGTTTAAGAGTTATTACAGTGGGACAGATGAGTGGACATTCTGATCACCAAAACCTTCATTCATCTGGATGCTAGGCTGAATAATCAACAAGTACTGAGAAAGTAAAAAATACTTTTATTGCATGTTTCCACAGAGGAAGATGCTACATTCAATTAATAGATTATTCGTTGTGTCACGCAGCCTTTTCTGCATCCTATGCCTGTACATAAGGTTTAAATATTTAAGGACTGATCTGCCACTAATCAACTACAGAAAACTGCACCCTGTTCCTGCATAAAATTCACAGCTGTTTCTTAAAGCAGAGAATGTATGGAAAAATATAATAAATGGAGACAATTTTTTTTTCTTTGAAAAAAGAAATTTGGAAATTTGCATTTATCTCCTTAATAGCTTGGAAAAAAAATGAGCTTTTATACAGCAGGTATCTCAGTCTTTAAGGCACTCCCTGCCACTTTTTTAGTTCTCCTTATCAGCTGAACAGCCCCTGTGTGCATGTGAGTGGGTAGAGCAAGGCGCCTCAGTGCTGGTGTCACCACCATCATCCCAGCAGCTAAAACTTGGTACTTGGCACTGTTTGACAGCAAGTACCAAGTTGACCTATTCCACAAAGCTGAAGCTAGTTCAATCACCTTTTTGTCTTTTGCAAGATTTTCTAGGAATTAATGAAATTTTTTCCAGTCATAGATAAAGAAAGGCGGTGAAAGAGAAAAGATGAAAGAGAGTCACACAAGACACATGCGTTCCAAAAAAATGAGCAAATTTAGTTTTTCTGTGTTGATAAAGAGAAAAAACATCCATTAACTTGTAAAGGACCTTGAAACTCTCTCTTGCATGTCTCTTTTTGAGCTTGAATTTCCTCATGCCTCTGTTTCTCCAAGCCTGGAGAAAAATCCCCACTAAGGGCTAGTGTGCAGATGCAAGAAGTGCACCACGATTCTGAATTGGTTTCTCAACACAAAAAGAAGTCTAGTTTGGGCAACTTCGTTGTGAAAAGGCACCCTGAAACACACAATAAATGCTCGCTGTGTCACACGAGTGAAATCCTGGCCAGCTGGGATGGGGGCACCTCCCTGTGTCTCCTACACGCTACTTCCCATGCTCAGCCCAGGCCACCACATGCCCATCTCTGCAACTTTGGTGACCACTTGAGTGCATGTTGCCCGTGCAAGGGGGAAAGATTGCACCAAGATCCATAAATTCCTGGTTGAGCTGGGAGGTAACCGCCACGCCCAGGCTTGGCCATCTCATGTAACCTCACCTCTCGAGGAAGCGCAAGCACCCAGGGACAGCAGATGAGACCACCTTGCTCTCTTCTCCCCTCTCACCCACAGAGACAGCTCTCTCTGTCCCTTCTAGCTCTGCCTCCCACAGGCACACGTCTGTGCAGCTGGATGGAAAACCACATCACAACCCCAAGCCGGATTACAGCTTGCGGTTTTGTTCCTGTTGACTGAGATTTCAGCTGGATCAATTACTCTGTTGTTCCCTCCAGGCTTGTGGAAGCTCAAATGAGAAGGTAGGAATGAGCAGGTGAGTGAGGCAGCATTGCATCTTTTAGTACCGATCCTGGCTAATGTCAGCTTGAAGATGTAATTCATACCCCTGAACCAGGTTTTTAGTCTTAGCAATCGTTTTCAGCTTTTTCTCCATGGATGCAAAGGGCACAGGATTGCTGCTGTGACCGGACTGTGCAAGTCATACGGTTTGCAAATAGAAAGGGATTGTTCTCAACTGGAATGTGAACTGAAAATGCCAGGAGAAGAGACTGGAAGTATTAGCTTCAGGAAAGTCACCAGGTTTTTGAAAAGCTGAATGAAGATGTCAGCTGCCCACATTTTATGAGAGCCCTCCTGGCAGACCCCAGGTAACAGAGGTTGTTCTTTGGTAGGACTGGCAGCCAGAAGGTGACCCAAAGCAGTGGGGTTGCAGGCTGGCCCCTCTGGATTCAAGAAGCAGTCTTACCAGTACCGAGTACAGATAGAGAATAACTTCCCTGGACCTGCTGGTCACACCGTTTCTGATACAAGCCAGGATGCCATTGGCCTTCTTGGCCACCTGGGCCACTGCTGGCTCATGTTCAGTCACTATCAACCAACATACCCAGGTCCTTCTCCTCTGGGCAGCTTTCCAGCCAGACTTCTCCTAGTCTGTAGCTGCACAGGGTTGTTGTGCCCCNGCTGTTCTGTGGCTGTTAAGATTGGAGCATCAAGGATCTTGAGAAGTTTAAACAGGAAAAATAGACAAAATGAGTGCAGTCTTTATATTATGTTTGAAAGACATGGAGTTTAATAAAATTAAGAGTTCCTGAATGACTTTGATACAGTTTCTTATTAGCCTAGTGAAGGGAGTATAGACATACACAGCCATGGCCACAGCTGCTTCGAGGTGTACTTGCTCTGCTGTGGACTTGCTCATGGCCACAGATGCTTCAGCGAGTCCTGCTCTCTTGTGGACTCATCCACAGGTCACAGCCCCTGCAATTCCAGCCTGTACAGCAGGCACATCGCCTTTTCTGTTACCAAAATATTCCCAGGCACAGCAGAGTTATGAAATAAGCAGCACTGCAGCACAGCAAGCAGTGAAAGCAAAAAGCAGCCACTAATGAGCTCTAGACTCTAGTATACAGTGAAGAAAGCAAGCCCTGGGGCAAGCACAGAAGCCTGTCAATTAATACCTGAAGAGAAGTAATGGCTATAAAATTCTGTCTAGCACATTCCAATCAAAGCTGTCATTATCTCAAACCCTTTGAGTCCAATGTTAGCATTGTAGTTTAACCCCAGCAGGTAACTAAGCCTCACCCAATCACTTGCTCACTCCCCCCAAAATGATGAGGTCCCCAGACCAGGTTGCTCAAGGCTCCATCCAATCTGGCCTTGAACACCCCCAGGGACGGGGCAGCCACAGCTTCCCTGGGCAGCCTGGACCAGTGTCTCACCACCCTCATTGCAAAGAAGCAAATGAAGCTTAAGAGGTAAAGCAAAAGCCACACATGAAAGCAAAGCAAAACAAGGAACCCATTCACTGCTTCCCACCAGCAGGCAGGTGTTCAGCCATCTCCAGGAAAGTAGGGCTCTGTCACGGCTAACAGTAATTTAGGATGACAAACACCATCACTCCAAGCACACACCCTCCTTTTTCCTCCTTCCTCAGCTTTTATTACTGAATACGACACTATATGGTGTGGAACATCCTTTTGTTCAGTCAGGGTCAGCTGTCCTAGCTGTGTCCCCCTCCACTTGTTGTGCACCCCCAGCCTACTCGCTGGTGGGGTGAGAAGCAGAGAAGACCTTGACTCTGTGTAAGCGCTGCTCAGCAATAATGAAAACAACAACATATTTTCAACACCAACTCCAGCACAAATCCAAAACATAGCCCCGTGCTAGCTGCTAGGAAGAAAAGTAATTCTACTCCAGCCAAAGTCAGCACAGAGCATCAGCTTTCTTCTGCTGATAGCACAGCACAGTTGTGCAATGACTGCCTGCCCCCGTGCCACGTGGCTCTAGTACTCTCATGCTCAGTATATCGTGCAAATAGAAAGTTATTGGTGTGCTAGCAAGTTTGCTCATGTGAAACAATGCCAACAGAGAATGACTGGACAGAAATTATAGGGACCTTTCACACCACAGAAGGGCACATGAGATGCACCATAGCCTGAGACCAGTGACATCCAGCAAATCTAGAATCATGGTACAAACAAGTTATGTTTTCAAATTTAAATTAAATTAACCCCCCTTTTTTTTTTGCGTCCTATCTTATTATACGGATAACAGTAAACAGAACTTTTTTACTCCATCTTTTTAATTACGCTTCAAGTTGATAGTGACTAAAGAACTTCACAAATTTTTCCCTCTCTGACCCCTTTTGCAAAATGAAGTAGTAGATTTGGGCTGCATCAGACCATGACACATGCAAACAGCACCTCTATGTGTCCCGTTTCTTGAAAAGGGCAGGAGAGACTGGGACAAGTCACTCTCCCCATGAAGAAGTCAACCAAGCCTGGCCTGGAGCTGGAGAATGTATGGATCACAGCCACACTGTGACCTTTCCATAGCTACCCTGAAAGCTGCTCCTCTGGCTGTACACTTCCATTTCTTCACAAACATAATGACTCTTTAAAAAATAATTCACCTGAATTTAATTACTGACACCATTTTTTTTCTCCTGAAACTATTGTGCAAGCTGTTCTCCCTGGAAGTACCAAAAGTCTGTTTACCTCTGCATTTTTCACTTGAAGCTTTTGGAAATAATTTACAGTCCAGAGCATTAAAAAAAAAAAAACAACCAAAAACAAACAAACTCACTAGTTAGAAGAGAAAATACAGTTGTCACATTTAGTCTGCTTTAGATTCCTTCCTACCACTTTTGATAGGAAAGTGGCAAAGTCAGTGGTAAATTTGGTCTGTCGATGCATATGAGGAATTAAAGTTATTTATGAAGAAGAAGTGCCATCTGGAAAACAAGCAGAACACTTATAAATAATTAAAACTAAAGGTATTCATTCATTCCTAATCCAGAAGGCTGCCCCTTGGACTGTCCTGAAGATAACATATTAACGTTAGGGTGAAATGCTGGGATGCTGTCCAAACTTTTCACCTGACAGAGAATGATAAGCTACAGATGCTGAGTCACTGATCTCTTTCATCATCTCAGAGAAATAATGTGACATTGCTGAATGATGGAGAACAGCCTGAGTTTTACAAAGACAGGACATGGATTCATTTCCTCTCAAATGAAGCCCATATCTTTCAGGCTTCGGTTGGTGATATGTCAGTGGAAAACCAAAATGAACTGATCAAAAGGATCTGCTCGTGTGATTTCTTAAAGATCTGATCCTTCCAGACAGCATCATACAGGTCTCTGACAACCAAGGAAGTAGAGACCTGATTTTCACAGTACTGCTGCCATGTAGTGATGTAGTTTGCCATGATAAACATGATGCAGTGATTATCTGTGATCATAGTATGGTCCACAGATACATATAGAAAAACCACAAAGGAACCCATACGTGAATTTTAATTGTTTTCAACTCCTAGTGGTCCAAGACAGAAGCAGAAAGTTGGGTTTTAGGTGGGCACAAGAACAACTACGTGGTTTGGATGGAATTAGTCAAGTTGGCAGAAGTAACAGGAAGCACAGTCAGTATTCACTAAAAGACATCAGTTTATTGTATTCCTATGAAATAGTGGTATTAAACAAGAAGGATGTTGAGGCTCTGGAGCGAGTCCAGAGAAGAGCAAGGAAGCTGGTGAAGGGGCTGGAGAACAGGCCTTGTGAGGAACGGCTGAGAGAGCTGGGGTTGTTTATCCTGGAGAAGAGGAGGCTGAGGGGCAACCTCATTGCTCTCTACAACTACCCGAAAGGAGGTGNACTAGGCGCTGAGGGACATGGTTTGGTGTTTGATAGGAATGGTTGGAGTTGACGATCCAGTGGGTCTCTTCCAACCTGGTTGTTCTATGATTCTATGATTCTATGATCCAAGGCTCCCACATACCTGCCAGCTGCACCTGCCTGTCTAAAGCAAGATGCCAAAGGCACCAGTGAGTCATTGCATTGTTCACCCCAAGGTGCTGTTGCGTGAGGAACATGAGTTGTTCTTGCCGTGTTTTGCTTTTAATGGACCTGAAGCTATCCTTCCCACAGAGCTTAAAAGGTGGAAAAGAAAGCCTTGGATGACCTTTCAAGGGAGGATAGCTTGGGAGGTGCCTTACTTTTAAACTAACCGCAGAAGAAGAACGAAGAAACAATCAGATAAGTCTTAAACTGAATGACAAATCCACACATCAGATAACTGACACAATTTTTAAATAATAAAACAATATTCTTTATTATTTTAGACTGGAAAACAAGACTATTCAAAACATAAAAGATTAAAACTGCTCCAACAGCAGCCAATGGAAATATTGTCTCTGGCTTCAACAAAACCAGAAAATCTCTGAGTTAATCTGCAAAAACTTTGAATACTGGAGTGGTTACTTGTTGCTGCCAATCATTAGCTCTACTCCTTTCCCTCCAATTCAATCACATGAAATCTTTCACAGGCAGCACATTTCATTATCATTTATTTGTTTGCTCTCTTGCTTCACAGTTTCTCTACAGAGTTTTCAGAGGAAGATGAAAACCTGACCTTTTTCCAGAATCTATGATAGGAAAACCACAGATTTTATTGCTGATTTTCCCTCAGAGCAAAGCCCTGTTGCTGCTTGTCCCTCTGGCTAATCTGTCACATTGTCCTCCCATCTTTATCCACCTATACCCACTCTGTGAAATACAAATCCATAATAGCAAATAAAACCAATACATATATGCAGGATGGTGCTGAAGGTGGACTGTGCATGGTCTTTTATTATTTGGGGGTAGTGGCACATTAACACAAAACACATTTGCCAACTTACCACTGGTGTGTAGATCTTTTTTCCCTTTTCCTTCTCTTCATGGTTGGACTCAATGATCCGGTGGGTCTTTTCCAACCTAGTGATTCTATGATTCTATGATTCCTTTCTCTAGAGCCATACCCAGTCACACAATCCTATCCCTTGTTTTGCATTAGCTCTGGT
>WAAB01023632.1:194722-217665 GCA_013389865.1 Piaya cayana | reverse complement strand
CCCCACCCTCCAGCAGATTGACACTTCCACCTAGCTTAGTGTCATCCGCAAACTTGCTAAGGGTGCACTCAAGTGTTCAACCTTCAACCTCCCCTGGTGGAGCTTGAGGCCATTCCCACTTGTCCTGTCCCCTGTCACTTGGGAGAAGAGCCCAGCTCCCTCCTCTCCACAACCTCCCTTCAGGTAGTTGTAGAGAGCAATAAGGTCTCCTGTTAAAGCTCCTCTCGTGTACACAGGCAGTACAACCAGCGAGACAGGTGTGGGCTACTCTTCCAGGCATCCCTTAAAATACTCTGTGTACAAACACCACCACCCCCAACAACAACTTTTGAACTTGGGAAACACGCCCCTGCAGAAAGCTAAGTTTGATAGGAATGGTTGGACTCGATAATCCAGCGGGTCTTTTCCAGCCTGGTGATTCTATGATTCTACTCTGTGATTCTGGTTGTCACCGTGGTGCGGGCATGTCCAAAGACACAGCCCCTGCCCTGAAGAAGTTTTCTTTATCAGTAAACAACATGTAGAATTGATCTATGAAATTTCTGCAAGGTCAGACATACAGGTACTGAGCCAATTAATGTCAGATATTCACTGTAACACTCCCAGGGGACATTACTGAGCCGCTGCATTACTGGAATACTGATGCATAATTGTAATCTTCCATTTTACTGGCCATGGCTTTTATTGTGCCTACATATTTGAAACGCTGCGATGAAAAAAGGCAGCGGAAGAGAAAGAGAGGCAGAACAAGGCATAGGTGCAGCATTAAAGAAATACAGTAAACAGGGAGGTTTATCCAAACAAATAAACCTCTTGGTTTCTCTGTCTTTTCTGGGGCGCTCTCTGAAAGAGCCCCGATCCTCATTTTCCTGCGCTCAGTGACGTTCCAGAGGGCAGTAGATATAGGGCATTTATGTGATGTATGATGCTGTATTGGTACAAACCATCTATTTCCACGCTTATGGGAATGGATTTTAACCGTACCCATATACATGACATATCCGAGCAGCTGGCAGCAAGTCAACAGGGAGCACTGGGAGGGCAAAAGCTCCCTCACCACTCAAAGGACATTAACAATGGTTGTTCTGGAACACGGTGTTCCCCTTTCAGCGTCTCACAAAGCAGAAACATTTTCAAAAACCCTTTAGGTAATTGTACGCAAATTTCTGAATAAAGTGCCCCAATGGTGACACTTTCTTAAGGCTCTTCTCGTCCTTGCCCGTTCTATCGTTTGCAAGGGAGTAAAAATCAATCTGTTTTATCAGAAAAGACAAAAAATTGTGCAAAATCAAGGCAAATCAGGTTCATTTTTTATTTCCTTACCTATAATAATTATTTCAGAAAAAGGGGAGAGATAGAGGATTTCTTTATTTTACTATCTCCTTTTAAATATAATTTCACTTTAAGGGAAGAATTATTATTTCATTAAGATCCCAGTTATATTTTTGTTTTCAGTCAGACATTCTAATGAAATCACAAGCACCACCAATTAGCCTGAACAAAGCAAAACACAAAACCAAATCCGATGTATTTTTCCAATTTTTACACGTTCTGATTTCACTACAGATATTGCTCTAAAATGACATCACGGCATGCTTCATTTATCGGAAACGTGAATGGTCTGTGACTTTATTAATTCTTGCTGGAAGAAAATTGGACTCAGTTCTCAGTGTGCTCCATCTAAACGCAGTGGCAGATGAGGAGGAGGAGGCAAGGAGCCCCCAGGTGACAGCAGGATGTACTGAAGAGCAAGGCAGCACCCTAGCTGAGTCTCTAAAAGTCAGCAGACTGACTAGAGAGACATTCTCATTTTAACACCAATTAAGAATGAAGCCTCACAACGCTTTTTCAGACCCTTACACAGCCTTTGCCTAAGCAACCCACACCAAGCACACAGGAGCAGAGCAGCTCAGCGTTCCCATCTCTGTCATTTTACGGCCAGGCAGATGGATTGGAGCCGAGAGGCTGCTGCGGGGTTGTGCGGAAACACAGTTCCAACTCTAGTGCCACCACACTGGCACCTTGGCTTTGAGCCCCCAGGTTTGAGGGAGCAGAGCGTCAGTGATGTCTCACTTCACACGTGGCCTTAAGCAAGTTTCTTGGTCGTGCTCTCCCTCTCAATTGCCCATCCAAAAGCACAATTCGCATCCTGCTTGGATGTTATACTTAGTCCCTGGGGCAGATTACCCATCACCGGGAAATTTAGCTAGTGTCCGTAAGTGCCATGTGTGTAAACCATTACATTTTAAGTTTATTACAGCTTTTAATTACTCTTCATAGCTAAAAACAGTGCTATGAACCTCTGCATCACTTCCTAGCAGGAATTCCAAGGAAACAGTAAGGCTCTCTGGACTCGCCCAATCTTTTGACCAATATCGTGGTCAATTTTCTGCTCATCTCATCCATCTTCCTAACACTGAGATAAGCCATTTATCTCCTGGGCAATATATTTTAACAGCAGACAAGCGCTACCTTTATTTTCAGCATGAAAGGAACCCCGGGGTGGTATAAATATTTATATGCTGATAGGAATGAAACAGCTGGAAGTCCTCGCTTAGTGAGCCATAACTTGTGCAGGCTACGTTTTGCATGAGTAGGAATACGACCCTCTGAATTAGCACTGGGGCAGAAGAAAGCAGAGGTACATATGGTAGCACTGAAAACAGCCGCAACGTTCTGGCTTGCCTATGGAAGACATTAGGTTTCTGGGTTATTTGCCACTGGCAAGGAAGAATGTGATCACTGGCTAAAGCAACTAATAACTTTGGCATCAGCGATACTTCCGTGTCCCTTGAATTTTGGAGTTTGTCCATTTAATGAATTAAACGAGGAAGAAGCGCACAGAATATGCTGATGAGCCTCTTCCTACGAGAACAACTCACTGCTAGATATAGCTTTCTAACAGTTTTCTGCAATGAACACAGTTTTATTCAGAAGCCTGTTGCATTGAAAAGAAATTGCATTTTCACATCACTCCTCCATGGGACGGAACACCTGAGCAAAGGTTTATTTTTTCATCTTACCCATTACTGAAGTGCCTCTTAGACTGGAACACCACTGATTAGCAATGCAAAACATGCACTTCCCAATGACATAACTTTCTTTCAACATCTCTCCATCTGCTTTTTTTAAAAAACAGACCAGACCTAGAGCTACCCTGGCAAACCCCAGATCCAGACAGACTGCCTCATTGTTGATTTCAATGCATAAAGACGTAATAGAGCAATTAAGAGATAACCTGAATAAAGGCACCTATAAACTTAATGGAGCATTGAAAATCCAGGCTGCAGGCAGATTTTCCTGCTGCCAAACAACCAAGCAAAGGCAAAGAGAATCTTCTTTGGATAAAATGCAACAAAGCAAACTTTACCCGGGCTATCTGCTTCAAAATCACATTAAATAACAAAGAAATTGCCTGCTCTAGGAGTAGTGGGAGGCAGGAACATTTTGTTTTCATAGCGTAATTTGCTAAAACTGACTCAATGCAATCACATAACGCTGATCACTTCTGCCTCTATGTCTTTTGATGCTGGTGCCAGGGTGTGTGTGCCCTAGAGAGGTGCAGGAAAAGGCATACATGAAAGATTCCAGGGGCTGCTCATGTTCTGAAGAGAAGAGCACTCCCCCACACAATGAATCCATGGAGCTTCCCTGCATACATAGGAATATTTCCATTAAAGGGATGCGAAATACAAGAGAGGAGGCTGGAAAGGGGATCAGAAGCACAAGTATAGACAGGCTTCCACTGCAGTGCCAGGAAGATGCTCAAATAGGTGACAGAGCAGGACAAAACCCACAAAATAACAAGGTCCTCATTTCAGAAGACTCCTTTTTTCTCCTGAGCAGTTTGGGGTTTTTTTACTTAGAATCAGAGAACAACCAGGTTGGGAGAGACCCGCCGGATCATCGAGTCCAACCATACTTGGACATTACAATCAATCCCTGCTGCGTATTACACATACAGAGTAATAATAATAACATGATTAAGACATAAAAGTCAATTGCCAAAACTGGGAAACACTGAATGGTAATCTTCAATAATTTTTTTCCTTCAGTTTATTTTTTTTCTTTTTTTATTATGTCCTGCACTGTCCCTACAGCTCTGCCTTGCTCAGGATACGTTCGAGGCTTTGCTCTGCAACTGGGTCAAAGCTGAGTCAAAGCATCTTTTTGTGTTAGGACCTTGTTTTACCTGCTGGAAGCACCAGCCTCCGCAATGTGACACGGAGGTCCCCAAACCTGCCCACTGAGGAACAGCTTTGACACAGCAGAAGTTCCAGCTGCTTGAGCTCAGAGCTCTATCCAGGTTCACCATATCCTATATGCCAATTCTGGTCTTAACAGTCAAGAGCTACAGCTATAAAGAAAACCCTTTAGAATCATAGAATCATTCCAATTACAGGGCCTGGAAAGTGTCTGGTATCGTTACTTTTCGTCACTACCTTGCAGCTCAGCTTGGAGCATGCTCAGAGCTTACAGAACCTTCAAATATTAACCTGCAAAGCTAGAAATGTTTTGCAGAGCATGTAAAAACTGCAACCTTTGGGTCAGATTTCGGTGGATATTTATTAAAATTGTTAAAAAAACCCCCAAAGACTGTACCCCAAAGGGATTTCAGATGCCACTTCAGAAATAGAAGGGCATAAAAGCTTTTCTCAGAACTGACACAACTTTTTTAAGGTAGCAAAATAGTATTTACCACAGCCTCACTCTCAGCAGCTTCTGAACCACGTTGGCTTCATTTTTCAATAAAAAATTCAATAGGCTCAGGCAGACACCACCTTTCAGAATAAGCAGATAAGATGCCACAGCTCTCGGAAGCAATGCAAAATGAAGTCTCTAAGTCTTTTCCATCGCTACTAGTAGACAATGAGTTGAGTCCTGACTACAAAATACAAACGTATTTCTAATAAAAACATGAAAGAAAGCAGAAAAAATACAACCCAATCCACTATTAACAGCTTCTCCTGTAAGAGACGCTCTTTCAGACAGCATCTATCAAAGCCTAAAGAAGATTGCCTGCTTACACTTCACTGTGTTTTTCCCTGGAATCAGTTATTGTGAGGCTGCAGAATTGAAGCCCCCAAAGTACAGAGAGATGTACAAAAATGACTCTTTTCTTTAGAGGCTATTCCTCTTTCTTTGACAAGAAAATGGAAATGAACACGTAACAATTATAGTGGAGATTGACGATAATGTCAATCTCTGATCTCAGCGGTTAATCCATCTCAGAATATGTTGCTGCATTTCACAGAGTTTCAAGGGAGACCAAAATCTGCAATAGGGTTTGATTCACTTTCAACTACAGCAGGAGAAAAGCATTTCAAAGTCACCAGCACAGCTCAACCAAGGTACATAAGGGAACACTGGTATTTTTTCTGCAGTGGTCACTCTGTTCTTATTCTAGAAAGACAAAAATAAAAAATAGCTACAGCTCTACTTCCAGTTAAAATATCGCAGCACAAAACACTTTCAGTGGGACTGCCTGCTTCGTAGTTAGTTGCACGATCACTGCTTTTACCAAATTTCAGGGGAAATATTACCTTACAGGACTGCAGGAACATCAAAAGCAGCTTTCTACATGGCAAGTCACATATAAGGCTGTGCAATTTTATTTCATTCTAAAATAGAGCCTGTAACATATTCGTATTACGTTTTATTATTTTTGTGATCTTACAAATTCTTCTCCAATTCTTCGTTGTACTCTGATATTTTTGTTTCCCTCTGCAGTTGTTCAATTTACTTCCATAAACATGTGCTAATCCATAGGATACTGAGAGAAACAAATTTCCACTAAGGAAAAATTAAACTGTCTTACACACTGATGTCGCTTTGGCTCTCAGCAACTTCTGACCAGCCTTTAAAACTACAAAATGCTTTAAATTATTTGGCCAGCAAAGGGCACCCAGTGATCATATCAAAACTGCCTGTTGGTCTCATGCTGAGCTATCTGTCTCAGAGATGCACAACAAAGAGATGACATTCAGCTCAACCTAACATCCTCTGAATTTATAAGCTTCGTAAATGGTAAAATGAGCATAAGCCACCTCAAAAAAAAAATCAAAATGCTTTGTTGCTGAAGCCAATTTTGAATATCGCATCCGATAATTCACAGAATAAGCCCTTTTAGAAAAACTGTTGGTGCTGTCATCTGCATACAGAGTACTTGCAGCAAAGGCAACATTAATAACAAGTTACCCTTGTAGAGGGGTCAAAAGGACAGTGCTGGTAAGACTGAGATGACAGACAACAGGCATCAGGGAAAAGATTAATATCCCTACACAGTCATACATCAAGGAGCTCAATTTTTGTCTGTAATCCCAAAACTGCTGAGAGTAGGATTATTTCTGCTTTCCCTATTACTAAGAAGAAAGAAACCGCTCATGGGAATAGGGCATTGCTAAACGGGAGTCGTTGTGTGAGCAGAAAGGCTGCGGTTAGGTTCTAGGGCAACAAAAATCTCAGTCGTGTGGTGTTCCCAAGCAGTGGCCCAGCCACAAGAAAAGCTGGGGTTTCGTAGCGCAGGCCACTTAAAAAAAAAAAAAAATCTGTGTGGGTCAAGGAAGACAAGTGAGAGAAGAGGAGCCTCTTGTGGCATTTCACAGCAAGTTAGTAGCAAGAAATACCCTAAATTAAGACCAAATAGTCTGTACGTCTTACTGGCCCCCAGTTTCTTCCAATGATCATCATTTAAGGTGAGAGCACTTCTATGGATTGGGCTTTAACGAAAGGAAGCAGTGCATCTAATACAGGGAGAAGGGCACACCTCCTAAAATAACATGAGAGAGTCCATGACTGGTGTCACAGCCACCAAAGTAATGATATCATAACCTCAATACCGCACAACTCTCTGTCAGATAATGAAAATTGACTTTTTAAGACAACTTCAGGCTATGCATTTCGGGTTTCCCTTTCTCGGAGCACATGCACTTAATCGCTATTAGCAGATAAGTCTGACAGCCTGACAGAGAGCTACCACCGTGACAAGGACAACCTAGGAGACCTTCTCTCTGTAACCATACAAAAGTGATTGGGGAAAAAGAAAGGAGGAAGGAGTAGGGTGAGAGATACAAAAGAATCGAGGATAGTACTAATATTGTTATCATTCTCTCACCACTGGCAAGGCAGCACTTACTTCAAAAATACTGGGATATGGAAAAATTACAGGCGTACAGCATGTGTATTTGTAGAAAAACATGCACCACACCGAAGAAAATTAACGTGGCCTTAGAACAAAAGGGGCAGGTGCCAACTGTCCCTTGCAGTGGTCTTGCAATTAATGTGCTGGCATGTGGAGCTGGCTGGAAATTTTCCAGTGCAACTTATTTTTCTACTGAAAAAAAATGGGGATTCGCTATAACAGTGCCAGAACACGTTGGTTTGAACAGAAAGCAGCCCGGTAGGCTCTCCCCACCACCTGCACGTACTGTCCACCCCAGCCTGGCAGGGCTTCTGTATTCCCTGCCCACCAAGAGCTATTAGGCCTGGAGGCCCAGGTCCCAAGGTAAATAGCAGGGAACATAGATCCATATTTCAACCCTAAGAGTGCTTTCACAAGAAAATGTAAACATTCTTTCCCCCAAGAACGTAAAGTTTCCTGTAGGACATTCAAACACCAGGTGCAAGTATGTCTTTTGATAACTGAACAGAATCATAGAACAGTTTGGGTTGGAAGGGACTTTAAAGTTCATCTAGTTCCAACCAACGTGCCACTGGCAGGGACACCTCCCATTAGCTCAGGCTGCCCAAGGCCCATCCAGCCTGGCCTTGAACACCCCCAGGGATGGGGCAGCCACAGCTTCCCTGGGCAACCTGTGCTAATGCCTCATCACTCTCACTGTGAATAAATTCTTCCTTATGTCTAGCCTAAATCTGCCGCTCTCCAGTTTACATCTGTTCCCCCTCATCCTATCACCACAAGCCTTGTGAACAGTCCCTCCCCAGCTTTCTTGTAGTCAAACTCATCCTTTCCTTGTATGGGAGGTGCTCCAGCCCCCTGATCATCTTTGTAGCCTCCTCTGGACCCATTCCAACAGTTCCATATCCTTCTTATGCTGAGGATTCCAGAACTGGACACAGTAGATGAAGAAACAGTTTAATCCCCCAGCTACCAAACTGCCTTCCAGTGATGTCAGTGGCAGTGATCAATTCTTAGCTGCAGCAAAAAGCTTGAGGGAAATTACATAAAACCTGCGCAACCTAGGTCTTGGCCAGGGACGGATGACACATACTGCTATTGTCACATGCCTTAGAAAAACAAAAACGGAAGACAACTGACTAGAAAAATACAAGCTACACTTGAGAATAATCTTAACATCAGAAGGGTGAAATACAAAAAAATACTAGGATATGAGGGGAACTACTTAATATCCATCATCAATATCCATCAGTGCTGGAACTTGGCTTCTATTGTGGCCCCTGTACAGCTTTCACACAAGAATGAAAACAGAGAGCTTAGATTTAATCTATTAAAATAGACTCATATTCACCTTGGTAAGGACGTATGTACAAAGGTGTTACAACCCTTAAAATGGGCATAAAAGTAATAATAACATCTCCTGAATGAAAGGAAGAGAGTTGGCAGTAAATATATGACAGCCAGCCTTATATTGCTCTAATTACCAGTGTTGGACATAGAGAAATTCTATTGCTGATCAGTTTCTTTGCCCTTCACTCTGATTTGTATGTGGTGTGAAGCAAAATAGTATCTTAAAAACTGACACATTCCTTTGTGTCTGACAGAGAAGCCTCTGTATCTTGACTTATGCCCAGAGCACCTCTCAATGCTGACAATGCCCTTGCTCTAATTAAAAATATACATATAAAATTAAATATATACAGTATCCACATTGGAAGCCACAATTCCAAACTTGGAAGACTAAAAATTGACTATTAAAATGAAGAGCTGCTCTCTACATTTATCACTGTAAGGCTTCAGCCTTTCTGTTGAAGCATTCTGCTCACAGAACGCAGCTGGTTTTTCATGAGAGAATACTCAGCACAGGCCAGGTGCTTGTTTTGGCCTTGCAACATGCTGTAATATAAATTCTAAATTTGAGAATACTATCTAAAGCTCGAGCTCATTCTCAGGAACTCCAGAACCAAACTCTCCAATGCACAATGGGCTTGTAACAGCAAATGTGAAAAAGCACTGAGCAAGGCAGTAAAAAAATTCCAAAGCTGATGTTTAAAATAAAAGCAATTTATTTAACTTCTAGCCCAGCTGTAGATATTACAAAGTAGAATTTATATCTTCTGTTTTGGTGATTGTTTTCAACTGAGTTAGATATAATGCAGTGACTTCTTTTTGGAAAAAAAAAAGCATGAATCACTATGAATATAATTTTCTTGGGTTTGGATGGTGGTTCTAACTCCCTCCAAAACAGCCTGAAATGACCAGCCTTTTCATTAACGCTTTCTAATGATTCTTTTCTTCCTAATTAATCCAGGCATCTAAATGATTCAAAAATAGGTGACCCAGTAATCACTCAAAAACTTGATAGCATGTCCTAAGTAGACAGCAATGCATAGAACATGCAACAAGGCTGCCAAAAAGAAAGGAAAAAGAAGTTAGAAGGAGAAATGAAGGTCACTCTTTCCACCTAGCAGCAGCAGATCTGATTCTGCATTTATTATGCAGGATAAAATGCTCACTGATGTCAATGAATAGTCTACTATAGAAATGTGAAAAATCAAACTGCTTCTATACAAGATGCTTTTTTTTCTACTGTTACACGCTCAGGAGCAAATTAAAGGCTCCTTTTTTTTTTGCTTTGGTGCAGGTTTTGTTGTCCACAAGGATAAGGGTGGTGGGAAAGAGTAAGTTTCCAATTAATAAGCTGCTGTCAGCAAAAATTCATTTAAAAGTGGAAGTTATAGCACACAAGAAATAAAGAAATTTTATTGCAAGAAACTTATAACAAGAAAAAGAAGAAAAGTGCTTTCTTGCATGCTGATGCAAAGAATTCTACTATAAAATGATAAAGTTAATAACATTTTTGTGTATTGAAGAAAACCAAACTGTCACAAACAATAAGTATTACAGAAAAATATACAATGTGAGTCACTACACTATGAAGTAATGTTTTATGTGTCTCTCATTTTCTGATTTTAAATACTCACATATTAAGTTGCTTCTATTTGCTTCCAGACGGAATTGTGTACCTGCTTCTTAACTAGCCACATGCTCTAAAAATGTATTTCAGTGTGAATGTTGGGAGTGTCCTCTCTGCTCTCTTTAGATAATACAGTCATGCCCAACTTTAGGAGGGAGGCAAGTTAGTTATAGCAAGGGCAATCTCAACATTTATTCAAGTTATGGAATGAAAAAAAAATACATCGTTACCATGGCAACTGGTAAATCACATGGTATCTGCAACGAGATGCAAGGAACCTTGAGTAAACACTCATTCGTGTGCTTCTGTGTCCTCCTCCGCACAGTATGGTCCCATTGTGGAGGAACATGCACAGTTTCACTCTCTTCTACAAAAAGTTGATTGGAGTAAACCAAAATGTTAATTTTGCGTGGGGTAATTTAAGCAGACCTACCATTAGAATAGGAACACAGATTGAAAAAACATTAAACCTTGAATGTTTTGCTTGGATTTGCCTCAATAAAGTCCAGGAAACCTTACAAATGACGGAGCGCACCTCCCAAACTCGCTTTGTACCTTGTCATAGAATCATAGAATCATAAAATCACCAGGTTGGAAGAGACCCATCGGATCATCGAGTCCAACCATTCCTATCAAACACTAAACCATGTCCCTCAGCACCTCATCCACTTGTACCTTAAACACCTCCAGGGAAGGTGAATCAACCACCTCCCTGGGCAGCGTATTCCAATGCCCAATGACCCTTTCGGTAAAAAACTTCCTCCTAATCTCTAGCCTAAATCTCCCCTGGTGGAGCTTGAGGCCATTCCCCCTCGTCCTGTCCCCTGTCACTTGGGAGAAGAGCCCAGCTCCCTCCTCTCCACAACCTCCCTTCAGGTAGTTGTAGAGAGCAATGAGGTCTCCCCTCAGCCTCCTCTTCTCCAGGATAAACACCCCCAGCTCTCTCAGTCGCTCCTCATAAGGCCTGTCACACAAGTTGTCATCACAGCTGTTCACAACAGCACTAGAAAAGTCTTCCTGACAGCATGACTAGCTGCCAGACATGCAGTAGCACATCGCGTTGGGGCAGCTGGAGCTGTTGCTGCCTCCAGCTATCTGCCCCACCCTTCTGACAGATGTTGCCATCCCCAAAACAAGGACATCTGATCAACCCTTGAATCAGTCCTGAACCACGCTGCTGCGTGTCTTGTTGGGCTCAGATATTATCAGCAGCCCTCCCCTCCTCCCTGTTCTTAATGAATACAGCTCTCTCCAGAATCACCACCTCAAACCATATTGCTATACTGACAGTCCCACTCATGAAGCATCAAATATCTATCAGTTATAGGGCTTTGATTGTAATTCTCTGCCCCTTTTTAACTCTTTTTTCACCAACCACCACTGTGCCCACACAAAGCTTCCTTCTCCATTCTCTTTACTCACCACGAGGTGTAGCATCAACACCAGCTTCCAAAGTAGTTAATCTCCTTTGGAATACTCCCTTTCTCCTCTCTCAAAATATTTACTCCTTCTTGACCTCCTGAGCAATCCAGACACATATGATGTTACCCAAGAAAAAACAAAACTCTGGTCTATCTCCAATCCTGATCTGCGTTCCCTGCTTTTTTGGCTTCAACTCCTTCCTGACCTTCATAGTTTTCTCCCTGACTTTCATAGCTTTATACAAGTTATATAGCTTCATACATGTGTATGTACACATTTATTTTGTGTTTATGCTTGATGTCTCATCTAACCAACAACTTCCTCCTTGCTCAGGAAATTATTTTTATGTCATATGTCTTAGAAAGTCGCCTATCTCACAAGTCCTTTCAGTAATGACATCTTAAACCTGTTTACGTTTTCATTGCCGGGCTCTTCCTTCCCACTCAATTGGTCATTTGCTATTTGACTTGAACTCTGACAGGCAAGACATGCCACGGATGAAGAAGAGACACGCTCTGGTATTCATCAGCTGTCACAGACTATTTGAGTAAAGGACAGACAAAATGAGATGCGGGAACAAATGGCCAGGTCTTAACTCACTAATAGAACCCTGTGGAGAGGGTTACAACATCCAAGTACTCCAGGGAAATAACTAATGATCCTTTCTCCAGTTCAGTCGTGTTTCAAGAAGCAATCGCCTGAGTTACTAAGTGCTTGAGACTGCCTCAGTAATTGCAATGATTTATTTTATGCATCATCATAACTACAGCACGAGGTCAGGAGAACTTTTGTCTTATGGATGCTTTGAATTTTAACACAGATATTGGAGGATTAGGAGACTGCAATCAGAAACCCAGAGACCACAATGATTTGATGGGGGGGGGTGGGAGTAGGAAGACAGTCTCTTTAAAATCCCAAGCATCTAAAACATTAGTTTTGCTAGATTTTTAATAAAACTAATTATATTTTCAGGTGATCCTATTCAGAAGTTGCTTACGTTTTCCTCTGCTCCTTAAAATGCAAGTATTCATAATCTAACGTTCCTGAAGATCTCTCTTGAGAATTTTTTCACCAGTGTAAGTAATGAATGTGAAGTTAACAGTGTAACTAGCCACTCAGTAAAGACAAAAACCCCTTTTGTCTCTATCTTATACCTCTGCTTATTCCAGAGGAAACTCTCCATGAGCAAAGTTTTTTTCTTATCTACCTTTAGGTTGTACTGGTGCAGTAGCTGCCTGTTAAAAAACAGCAAAGAGGGAGATGAGCCCCTAGGCTCACGACCATGTATTTGCTGTAAGAGCTAGAAACTTTACACAGAGCTCCTCACCTGACCTACCAAATATGCTAAAGGATGTTTTGTGAGGATATGCATCCACCATGCAGAAGGCTTGTATCAGAAACGGTGTGACCAACACAGCCAGGGAGGTTCTTCTCCCTCTGTACTTGTCACTGGTGAGACCGCTCCTCAAATCCTGTGTGCAGTTCTGGGCTCCTCAACATAAGAAGGATGTTGAGGCTCTGGAGCGAGTCCAAAGAAAAGCAACAAAGCTGGTGCAGGGGCTGGAGAACAGGCCTGATGAGGAACGGCTGAGAGAGCTGGGGGTGTTTATCCTGGAGAAGAGGAGGCTGAGGGGAGACCTCATTGCTCTCTACAACTACCTGAAAGGAGGTTGTGGAGAGGAGGGAGCTGGGCTCTTCTCCCAAGTGACAGGGGACANATGTTTGTACAGCAACAAAAGGGTTTGATTAGCAGCTTCTCAGGCTTCCCCACCCTCCTGACGTTTCTTAAACCCTGTTCCCCAGCCACCTTTGCTTTAAGCTACGTGAGGCTTTGCTGGCACAGAAGGACATTCTTAGGGTAATGATAATTTAAAGTGCTGTCATCACCAGAACTTTCAGGCTATCTGAAGAACTAGAAGACAATTCCCCTCCACCCCCATAAACTTCAAACTGCCCCTCTTCAATAAATAAATTAAAAAGCATTGCTAACCTTCAGCACTGTTTTTCCAATTACAGTATTTCAAGGTTAGCAATGTAGAAAACATTACACTAACCCAGTTTTCAAGGTCAAAATAAAAAACACGGCAATGAGAGCTCATAGTAACTTTCATTCATTTGGTATTCAGAACACGTTCTTTCTGAATATCAAATCATAAAATCATTGCCAATTCATCAGATTTTAAACTTCAGCTTATTAAAAATTAGACTATGATAAAAATAAAACGCTGGGTTTTATTTGATCTGATAAAGCTGATTCTATACAACATGATCTAAGCCTCTAATTATCTAAACCTCTATATTATCTCAACTGTTATTTCAATATAAGTAAATGCATAACAATGCATTTTAATGGAAAATATTCATATACTAAAAAAGGGGTAAAGCAATACGTGTCAAAAAGCTGAATGTCAAGATGCTAAAAATGAAAATGTTTCTCTACGTGGTATGTGCCAGGAAAGCAAAAGCTCACATGACATTTGGCAGGGATTCCTCATGATGAAGCAGCTCTTCAGAGATTTCATTTTCATAAAAGCCTTAGTCTGTTTGGAGCTAGCTCCTAGTCCTGGCCCTTAACAACACAATACAGATAAAGTTCATTAAAGATATTGTCTAAGACAGGAAAGCGAAGAAGTTTTGATGTGGCAAGCACTTAACGTGTGCACAGCAAACCAGGAGTTAAAAAAAAATAGTATAAAGGATTAGAACAGATTATTTGTTATAAAAGCAAAAGTGCTATGGGCATATTGATATTATATGGTGTGCTGCATTGCTAAAATTGCCCAAGTGGAGAATCCCCAGAATGGGAAGGATTATTAGATATTAATCAATAGGATTTTTTTCAAGCAGGTTGGGCACCCAACCATTCGACGCAGATCTTTTCGATGCTCAGGAGCGCTGGAATACCAGAAAACACAGCACTAATGAAGTACAGGGAAAATTGCAAATGTCTATGATTTTATAGTTAATTTTCACATTATAGGAGTCAAGCAACTTTTACAGCTTGTTGATATTTCTGCTGGAATGTAAACCCTTTATTTCTTCTTACAGCAGGTAAGACAAGAATTTCTACCATTATTAAATAAGCAAATTGCTTTTTTTTTTTTTGCTGTTTCTATTCTCAGGGGATCCTTAGTGCATATTGAACACTGCGCAAATTAAAAACTAACAGCATTTTAAAAAACAGTTATATGCATGATTTACTGTAAAGCTTTCATCTAATACAAATATTTACTATTTACATGTCACTGCAATGAAAACAAGATATGTCAGCTGAATAACCAGTAAATATTAGACAGGATTTAATATTGCCACAGCAGCTGAAAAGCAGAATTGTGTGGTGGAACTGCAGCCCTTCTCTCTATGTAAGTAAAAACTAAGAAGAGAACCCGGGAAGAGGTAGTTCTATCTGTACGTATACATATGTGTGTGTCTGTGTAACAGCTGAGGGGGAGACGACGAGAACAAATGAATTACAGGGAGCATACGGCCACCCAGCGCGAGAACGGAGCAAATCTGTTCTACGGGCGGCTGTGAATCCCACACAGATTAGCAGAAATACTCACAGCTCTGTTGCAAAACTAGAGCGTGTTCCTTCAGTTCCTGTGTCGGTTCTTACAAGGAAATGTCTAAAATTAAAGAAGACAGGCAGACTTTTAAGGGTATCCTGAAAAGATGGCTATAATTGCTCCTCTGAAAAAAAACCCATAAAGGATGAATGTCTCTGTGCTTCAGATCCTCCTTTGCACAGGAAAATGCTTCAAGAAACTGCCTGATATGGGGTCCCACATTAAAAATCTGTCACCTGAAGCAATCTCTTCAGACTTTAAAAGGGAAGCTGGCATCCTTCTACGGCATCCTTCAGCCAGCCAATGGACCCTAACTATTCAAAATCACATCTGCGTAGGAGCACGTCCTGAGACCCTGTGTTCACGACGTTACTGAGAGCAGGAAGCAGCACTTCCCTGTGCAAAGGAGGATCTGAAGCACAGAGACATTCAGTCATTAGCCCAAGGTCTTGGAGGAAGACTGCGCAGGACAGGGAGCTCCCAAGTCCCCATCTGACACCCTGACTCCACCATCCACCACCTTTCCCCTTCAGGGAGGCAGTTATGGTAACATGTACCTACAAAGAGTTATCTCCACGATAAGGCAGGGAACAGAGAGCCTGTATCTATCACTTTTTCTGTCAGCAGGCACTGAATGGACAGCAGGGGAAAGTGGTGTTCCCAGCTCTCTCGTTCCTGAGGCAGGGGCACGGAAATACGTACAGATCTCAAACATGGTGCCTGAGATTCAGGCTGTGGTCTTAAGAACTGAAAGGATGATGGAAACTTTTGAAAAATTGCTAGATGGAAACGTGATGCAATGTGTAGTCACAAGGAGGAGTGTCAGAACAGATGGGTCACTAGGAGAAAGCAGCTTCTTTATGTTACCAACTAAGACTGCGTGTAAACGACTGGTTATTCTCCAATGTGAAAAAAAAAAGATTCCATAAACAGTCCTTGTAAACAACCAGCTTTGCTTTTGAAAAGGTTTGCAGTCTATTTAACGAACAAATGCACATGCAGGCATGTATCTCTATAGCAGAAATGTGGTACCACAAGCACTTCAGGTTCCTTGGTGGAGGAGGATTCTGTTTTTGTGAAATCCTGGGAAAGGCTCTAGATGCAGGATGCCATCACCTGCAATGTATAGAATCATAGAATCATAGAATCACCAGGTTGGAAGAGACCCATCAGATTATCGAGTCCAACCATTCCTATCAAACACTAAACCGTGTCCCTCAGGACCTCAAGGATTTGATCCTTGAGGATCAAATCCTTGAGGTCCTGAGGGACACGGTTTAGTGTTTGATAGTTGTATAGGATTTGATGGGTTCCCAGAGGGGCACTGTTCAAACTCCGCTGGAAAATCTTGCAATGCCAATGATAAAGCAGGTAAGACAATCCCCCATCCACGATCAATTTACATCTGCTTCTGCAGGGAAGAGGAGTAAAGAACTCACTGCAAAAGGGGGTTCTGTTTAGAAGCCACAAGCTTCTTTTACACAAGTTCATCAAACGTAGGAAACCGAAAAAGAAATCAATATACAAATCATAAGCTTGCTATAGATAGTCTGTACAGACTGATAGATTATTTAAACAGACTGAATCAACGTGTGGATTCCACTGAAAAGGTTCAGTTTTCACAGATGAGGAGACAAAGGTAGAATGCCAGCACGCTTTGCAGCTATGTGCCATCCACACAAGGACACCCAGGCCTGATTGTTTCTGGCTTTCAGCTTCTGCTTTCAGGCTTTGCATATGAGAACTGAAATCCTGGCCTCTTCACTCCAGTCAGTTCTGATTAGTGTCTTCTCCCCTGACCCTGACCGCATCAGTTCTCTTTATTAACCTGCCAAACGTGGCCAACCAGCTATTTTGCAAACACTGAATCGATGCAGCTGCTGTAGTTGTATCCACATACATTTTTTGAAGGTTTCTGGGGTGTGTAACCCCCTACTTGCAATATTGAAAGTAATTGGCAAAAAAGACCTAAACTGATACTGTATTAATTTGATAACTATCACTGCCTCTAAAAAGGGAAAAGACTGTAATAGTGCAACCAAACCAAAAAGGTGACGCATATTCACATTCTGTGCTTGTCTCCTACTCTGCCAGAGCAGCACATTCTCTTTTGTTCCTCCCAGCACCGGGCTAAATAGAAAAATTGCTCCTGATGGGCTCACGGGTCTAACTCCCCTCACCTCCCAGGTTTGCAGGAGAAGAATTAAGGGACGGTGCTCTCAGTCCAGCCACTCCAGGTGAAACAGCAGTGCCAGCCAGTCTGAGAGGGGACAGAGCTGATGCACAGCACAGCCAACAAGGAATGTGAGCTGTATGCTTTCCCTGGATCAAACAAGTCTCTTTAGTTATGACCACCCCCTGTTCAGGGCTTACCCTAGTTCAGAGCTTGGAAATTCATCTAAGGTTTGATCTCCAGCAAGCTGTTAAAGGAAATACCACCTGCTATTCATGATCTTCCTGAGTTAGGTCATTCCATTCCATTCCATTCTATTCTACTCTACTATTTTTCAAGTCACCAAAAGAGGCTAAAGTACTTTTTCCTGCAACCAGCAACTGCTGCCACTCCCACACATCAGAGCTTTTCCCTCTTGGATGCACACATCCCAGCCACTGAGAAAAAAAAGCTGGGAACTGCCTGCCACATGGTATCAGAAAATATATTCGAGGGAGGCCACAAGGTCATTGCTAATTTCAAACCCTGTTTCATGTTTCCACATGAAACATCTAATTAGAAGTTTTCACTGAGTAGCTGAAATCTATGCATAAGCACTCGAGACCTCATTTTCACGTGCTGTGAATTAGAATATAGGGGGTGCTGCACACAGCAGTAGGAACACTAATCGAGGAAGGAGAGGGGAATACCTGCTTTGATTTGGAGGAAGACAGTCAGCAAAAATACCGCTAATCACCTAGGTTTTCATTTCTTTGCTCTCTGATCTGTCAGGTACAACCAGGCAAAATGAATGCAAGTGGAGTATTAACTGCTACCAAATCAGCATTCTCCACAGGTGGCCGTGTGTCAAGTACATCTCGCAAAATGTCACCACCTTGCAAGGCTACAGCACAACAGAAGCATTAGACCTTAAGAGCTATACCCTGCTTTTACAAAAAAGTACCTATTAGCATCAGCAGGAGTTGAATTAAGCTTTAAAATGCAGGCACAGTGAGTGACAGAATGGCCATAACAAAAGGACAAGGTATGGAGATTTTAGGGATGTCTCACAATTAAAATAAATAAAGCATGAGGGGAAAAAAAGAGCCTACAAAAAAAAATACAAGGCCAAGTTGTCCTTCCTTTCTTGTTCTGGAGGAGGCTTCAACAATGGAGGCAGACACAGACACTTTATAGCTGCCCCTTTTCCAAAAATCCCTCGGTGTAGGCATCCTGACACTGGAAGAGGGGAGGCAGCTCAGTGTAAGGGGAAGGCTGATTCCTCACACAGACACGCTCCAGGTGGCCTCCAGAGCCTGCTTGCCTTTATTCCAGTGACGTCCTGACACAGGCTGTCAGATCCTTGAAGAAAGCTGAGGTGCTCTGGCAGTTCAGGAGTGTTGTGATACCAGCACAGCGGCACCTGATTTCATAGAATCATAGAATCACCAGGTTGGAAGAGACCCACTGGATCATCAAGTCCAACCATTCCTATCAAACACTAAACCATGTCCCTAAGGACCTCGTCTACCTGTGCCTTAAACCCCTCCAGGGAAGGTGAATCAACCCCCTCCCTGGGCAACCTGTTCCAATGCCCAACGACCCTTTCTGTGAAAAACTTCCTCCTGACGTCTAGCCTAAATCTCCCCTGGCAGAGCTGGAGAGAGAGACTTCAAAGGAGACCTCACCAGATCCAGAGCATCTTGACACTGCAAGCACACTGCCCCAGCACGACTGCTCTGGTGCAGTGTCTACTCCAAACAGGAGCAAAACTTGACATGTAGAAACATACTCATCTGTCTAATGACACTAGCCACACATCCCCTGCATTACTGGCCCAAATCTCCAAATCTCCATTTCACGAAACTGAAGATTCTTCCCAAACTTATTCAGGATGAAAGGAGAAAGAAAAAAAAAAAAAGAGAGAGAGATCTGAAGAACTAAATATCAGACAGCTTCCAAAGAGAGTGATGTGCTGGACAGCCATGGGCCTCTGGCTTATCAACAAAGTTTTCTATTTGTCATCTTGGTTGTTTCTTCTCAGCCAGGTCCACACTGTGAGCCAAAGCCAGATATCCTTGACTGGTTTCAATTCCAAGACAAAAGCCTAGTAAAACAATGAATGACTTAAAAGATTCACAACATTGAAAGTTGAAGGACAAAAATCACTTCTCCTAAATTTCCGAAACTGGTTGGAATTTCTGACTTAAGTTTGCATGGTACATATCCAGAGCATTAAAAACTATTCTTTGTAATCTTCCCAAATTTAGGTAACAAATTCCCTAAATTGCCATGAGAAATCCAGGCACTTTTGTTATTCAGAGCTCCCAGTACAACCATAGAAGTCACTGTATGGAAGTAGATGGCAGGATTCATCCCCTGTATTATCAGCATAACTGGGAATTTATTGGTGTCATAAATCAGAAAAATGGAGAAAAGAACATTCAGAACGTCATCAAACATATTGATCACATAAACAGAGAGACAGAACAGTACATTTAAATCCAGGAAACATTAGAGCAGGTGCTTTGAATTAATAAACAGGTAATTGCTATTTCTCTAAAGGAAGAAAATTATAAATTAATTTTAGGTTGGCCTTTGGACAGTGTAGAAACAAGGAGGGAAGTGGTTCAGAATCTGGAAGGAAAAATAGAAGCAGAGGACAGTGACAACCTGAAAGCTCCTGGAGAGTTTCTCTGGTTTTTCACATTGATCCCACTGCCCTCAAAAACCAGCACTTCTGTCCTTTCCCTGCTAATCATTCACCTCCTCCTTTGTGCGCATAAGTTTTCACAAAGCCACACAGTGAAGCACAGAATCTAGATAAAAATAATGTCAACCACAAAAATGCAAGGACATTTGGGGAATAGAGGAGGAAGACTGTGTTTCAGTGTCAGAAGCAGAATAACTCTGGCCAGCAAGAGTCATCCCTGACACCACGTCTCATTCCCACACCATACCCGCAGACTCAAACCACAAGGGAAAATTATCCAGTTAGAAAATAAGCCCACAACAAAGGCGTATTTATTTTATTTTTCAGCTGCATTATTCTCTGCGTCTCTTCACAGAGCAGCACAACACGGGGCAGCCCAGGGCTCCGAACGAGCAGTAGGAGCAGAGATGCTGCCAATGGCGCAGCCATGGGAGCAATGCCCAAGGACCCAGAGACCACGAAGTGACTGCAGCTGCTTGGTTTTGCTTCAGCTATGCTCAGGTTTTTTAAAAATAGCCCCGAGGCCCTTCAGCAGTTCAAAGTCCAAGCCACTTACAGTTTGCTGGGGTCCCCAAACCACCTCAGGGTTCTCAAAGCTATTAATCAACGTTCATTAACTATTACAGGTTTTATAGCACCCCTTCAAGGTCCTACATGTTTAAGATCCCATTTTATATCGGTGTAAACAAAGGTGCAGAGAAGCGACAGGACTTGAAGAAGGTTATATATTAAATAACCAACGGAATCAAAAATAACTGAATGTTCTGGCTCCCAGGTTTTAGTCGGCTAAATACCACATGCCCTGTTCACACCCTTCAGACCAATTCTCCCACACAAAGAATGAGTCACTGTTCCACACCGAAGAAAGCCCAGCATGCAAAATGTGTACGTGGAATTTCCTTCTATACAAAGGAGTTGAACGTTACAGAATAAATCAAAGAGGAGCAAATTGCGCTTTCTTTTCTTTCAAACACTAGGCCGAGCATCTGGAGGAAAGAGAGTATTATGGGAATACATAACTTGACTCAAAGGAAAAGAGTGAACTTCCCACTCAATGTGTTCCTATACCTGATGTGAGCACAAGCACGACTCCTCTCAAATGCTTCGTTTTTACCTCAACAAGGACCATATTAGCTCACTGCTACTTTGCAAGAGCATATTCTCCTCCAAAATTCTGGCCACACTAAATAAACTCAACAAAATGAATAGTAAGCCCTTAATATGATATAATAAATAAAAAAATACTTTTTTACTGTTTTAACTAACGTCTTGCCAGAAGCTGAGACAAGCCTTTTCCTAGCAGCCAAACCATCCCCTTCTGCATCTGAGCAGGAGGATCTTTATCTCTGGCAAACCTTTTCTACTTCAAAAAGATGCCTGAGCTTGTTCTGCACAGAAAAAAAAAAAATCCTAGGACCTGCAGAAGTCTTTTCTTCTCAGAAGATAAAGAGGTTGGCTGATGAAGAACAGGTGATCACCTGGGGCTATGCATTCATTCCAGTAGATTAAAGATCAGCCATCTGGAATAGGACACTCTGCAGGACATGACAGAACTAGATTCAAGTCGCTGTTCCTCCTATTTCAGACCAGAGACTTGAACTTCAGGTTACCTCCACAGCAAGCATGTACCTACCTCTCAATTACTTGTTCTTACTCAACACGGCTACACACTGCCAGCCTCACTGATAGACCCTTTTTTTTTTTCTTGGCTTGTAGCTGAAGACTAAGTCAAAATTGCAAGCTATCACCTTTCCCTGGTAGAGCTCGCTCTGCTAACGCTGGCAGATCTAAGAAATAGGAAGGGAAATAGCAAACTGATGAGTTGACATGATAAATCCGTTCTGTTTCAATGACTTCAGACACCTACACAACCTCATGGCTATTCAAGCCACGAAAGTCTCTGCAAAAACTTTCACTGTGTTGTAGTTGCGACGTCTGCTTGCTCCACAGTTCTGCAAGAGACGCAGAATCGCCTCCAAAAACAGTAAATCTGCACCCAAGCACCTAACAGCTCTGTCCCAGCTAGAGCAGATACAACAAAAGCAGCGATGACTTTTTTAAACAACAGTAAAGCACAGATTTCAGTCACTGACTACATTCAGTTGTCGTTTGACACGATCGTTTTAAAGAATACTTTTCTATCAGAGCTCTGATTACTGACCATCAATTCAACACTACTTCAGCGCAAGGCGACAGCTTTGTCAAGCTAACAAAAACTGCAACCCTGAGCATGTCCTGATATTCATTCTTGTCTCCTTGCGGGTGTCCAATCGGACAGGTAGGTGCACCCTAAAATAACCTTGACGTGTCACGGCTGGAATTTCCTCAAGAAATTCCTGTCGTGAGTAATCTATGCAACCCATGGTTCTAAATTGTTTAGCTTCTTTTGTAAGTCTTTTAACAGCCTCAGCCCAACCACTAACCTGCTTCAATGAGCAAATCATCCGTCTTCTTAATGAGACAACTGATTACAGAAGTTAGTACCCAGTAAATTAACAAAACTGTTCTTCAGTATCTGTTGTCCTTCTGAAAACATACCTGCTCCCCTACCATATGACTGTTTCATCTTGAACTGGCTAAGTCACAGAATCAATAAATTCAAGATGTATGTACAAATCTGTTTTTAAACAGTACGTAACTCTAATTAATATATACTTTAGTCTGTAAAGGAACTACAAGGTGGATTTACAGAATCACAGAATCACCGGGTTGGAAGAGACCCACAGGATCATCGAGTCCAACCATTCCCATCAAACACTAAACCATGTCCCTCATCACCTCATCCACCTGTCCCTTAAACACCTCCAGGGAAGGGGAATCAACCACCTCCCTGGGCAGCCTGTTCCAATGCCCAATGACCCTTTCCATGAAAATTTTTCTCCTAATCTCCAGCCTAAATCTCCCCTGGTGGAGCTTGAGGCCATTCCCTCTCCTCCTGTCCCCTGTCCCTTGGGAGAAGAGCCCAGCTCCCTCCT
>WAAB01023632.1:167688-185033 GCA_013389865.1 Piaya cayana | reverse complement strand
ACGCTTCCACCCAACTTAGTGTCATCTGCAAACTTGCTAAGGCTGCACTCGATGCCTTCATCCAGGTCATTGAGGAAGACATTGAACAGGGCTGGACCCAGCACTGAGCCCTGGGGTTAATAATAAGTCAAGCCTCTGTCCCTTGGAGTTATCTTTAAAGCAGCCACCACAACTTTCAGCTCTGCTAAAAGAAAGAGTTTCTGGTGATTTGGGGTTTTTTTCCCACTGCACCTCCATCTCCTTCTACGTCTCTTGAAAACATCATCATTATTACAGGTTTCACCTCTGATCAACCTGAAAGCTTAAAACCATACCCCACTGCCTCCGAAGATCATTTGCTTTGCTGCAGTCACATGCACAGTCTCACCAAAGTGGGAAAAAAAAAAATCCCAGTGCTTACACCCTAAAACCAAACTATATTTGGTGTTTGCAGGATGATGTTATTATGGTATTGATAAAAAAATTGGAGCAACACATGCTTTGATAAAGCTCCTGCTCTCCTCCCGGTTCAGCACTTGAATACTTTTGTTAACTGGTCACTTAATAACTGATTTTAAATGTGTTTCAAATTCTTTCACATTTTAGAAGCTGGTTTCCAGCCTAAAAACTGACTGAGTTAGTGTATTAAAAACCCCCAATATTTATGGGGTTTTATAATCTGCCCAAGTAATCTTACTAGCTGGTTAGTTAGGAGCTTTGAGCATGTGTCAATAGTCTTTCTTTTTACATCTCTGACAAGATTTGGAAGAGGAAAAGAAGTTAAAAAAAACCAGACGAGACTGGGAGAAATCAATCTTAACTTAAAAGCAATAATTGGTACACTTGCACAGTATGAACACATGAACTGAAAGAATGAATGAACTGGAGATTAATCAAAATAGACACTTTTTTAAAAAGGTAACCAATTGCATAATAAAATACTCTAAAAAGCAGTTAAGTTTCTTCTGAGCAATATCTAGAAGCTTGGTTTCATTGTAAATGAGGGCAGTTACAGAAGGGAAGAAAAAGATTGTTGCTTACACTCGAGTGACTAATAAGTATCCTCATTTCATTGCATGTCTACTTACAGCGATTAAAATTCAATCAAAATGTCACATGCCCTCGCCTCCTAAACCACATTTTTATTTTCACATCTGCTATACGCTATGTGTATTATCTAAAAAGAGCAGACAGATAGCTGAAGAATGCCGCCCAATTGCAACATCATGGGATTAATTCCCAGCGTAACCATCAATCTTATTCTAAGTAGTCACATAAGACAAGACCCAGCAGACTTTCTCCTTCGTATGGGCTCCCTGTGCAGAACATCGAGGAAAATCCATTTCCCAGAGCTATTGAAAGCAGATCCTTCAACCTGTAGATCTGAAAAACTTTCCAAGGCACCATTAATCTTAGACATTTACCTGGGTATCAGAGGTATTCTTGAGCTCTTCTAGTCCTCTTATTTCTTGACTGCCATTTTCCTCATTTTGATGAATTGCTAAAATAAGAAAGAATTAGAGGAAGACAGGTTTACATCACAAGAAGCAGCAAAGCAGCATGGAGCAGTTTAGAGAAGCCTTCTTCCGAGTTTAGCATTCAAGTTAACCCCTTCAGTGGTTTTGGACCAATCCGATGAGATATACCTTCTTGGATTTGGACAAATCCTAAATAAGCTAGAATTTATTTTTCCCAGGCAGTAACATGCAGCACTAAATAGTTATATTATTTCTACTGTTAGTCCTGATAAAAATAGTGACATTTAAGGAAATTCCACTTTTTTTTCTTTTCTGTTATACATTATAACAAGACCTGATGACACACAAAAACCAAAAAAAAATCAGACCTCCCTTTACTTTCATTATATTGCAGAAGATCAATTCAGACTGAAAAAAAACAAGCAGATTTATCCCTCACTTCAGACTTGGAAAGTTCTTTGTAACCAAAGTGACCTCGACAACCGCCACCACCACCACTATCCATGAAAGTCATCTCCAGAAATAAACGGTAGCAGAAGAAGTTTTATTTGCTGTTGTCACAAGAGAAACCAGTAACTTAGCTCATTTAACGCTGCTTAACATCAGCGAGTTTTGATAGATTTTAAAGAAAAAAATGTTTTGGATCAAATTTCTAATTAATCGAAGAGTCAAAACCAGAGTTATCAATTTACCTAGCTAATGAAATAAAGACCAATTTTGAAGGAACACATCCGACTTCTGTATTGCAAACGGCTGTGTCTACAGGTAGGTTTAGTACCTACAGCCCAGTCAATACACCTGCCTGCTGTATTTGGGTGGGACATTAAGTCCTCAGACATTCTGAAATGTGACACTTGGCAGGTTAGGAGGGTCAGAACAGATGAAATACATGCAAAATTCCTTTGCCTTACACCATACTTATAAGCACCATATTCAAATATCATCGATCTCACGTATACATCAAATGATTTGCCAGTGTAGCCGTGGCAGTTGTGAAAATAAAAACGCCCTTGAAACGACAGAGCTGGCAAATCAATTTCCAAGATTTGACTGATGAACAAATTGGCCGTTGAAGGAGCAGGAGAAGGGCTGGCAGGTAGCAGTACTGTCTTCACCAACCACCCTCTCCTAAGCTCTCCTTAACCCTCAGCCTTTAAACACACAACCAGGTCACCACGGCTGAGCTAATACACGTGACATGAGCCACGATGTCTTGCTCGGTACGTCCACCTGGATGCTCTGGGTCTTCTGCAGACAAAAAGCAGCCTAATCTTTACACAGCATCCAGCAACTTCAAAGTAACTATGACTGTTTTGTCCTGTAAAATAAAGTGTATGGACTGATTTGCTTTTTACTGCAGGATTTCTGTTGATGTTGCTATGTCATATAGGGTACAATTCTCTCTCTTCCCCTACACTTATGCCATCAAAATAAAAAAAATTTAAAAAAAAAAGTAGAACAGGGTAATTATAAAAAGGGTGAAAAAGTCATCATTTTGCTAATGCCACTTATTCCATCCAGGGATCTTTTAAAATCCATTATCAAAGGAAAACAGAGGTCTGCTATAAATCTTCACTATTGGGTTGACTGATATCACTTTACCAGCCAACCTCTGAAATTCAAGGTGACTGCTGAAAACACAGAGCCGGTGTATAGATATAAGAGAAAACATGTAAAATGGGGGTTAAATCCCAGCAGCATTTAAAGATAAGCAAAATCAAAATGTGCTTGGGACATTGTGGAATATCCCCACCCTTGGCTGGAAAAGGAATGACCCAGTGAAGCAGTAACCAGAGTGACGGCCTCAACAGCCCCTTATGGCCCCTGCTTTCCTAGTCCGGGTCAGGGTTTCTCAAGACAACCTTCTCTGCCTGACTAGGCTGGACTCAGTGCAGCCCCTTCCCTTGTAATCTGCTTCCCAGCCTCCCCAAGAGCTCTCTTGTCCTCTTGCACACTCCCATACGTGTGTGACTCCATTCTACCTCTGCCACTTTGGGGGACGCAAAGGACTCAGGACATCTATTTGCAGAACCCAAACACTAGTCAGAACAAGAAGCATGTGCCAGGAATGCTGTAATGCCAGAAGGCATTAATGAATGCTAAGACAGTTGTTTAAGCAACTGCAAATTGCTTAGGTCTATGGCTCTGTTAGCAGAAAGACATTTCCCCAACTCTCCTTTCAGTTTTCTGGTTTCTTAAAATCAATTTGCTGTAGCTACTGATGGGCAAAATATCCCCTCAAACACTGGCTATTAATCACGACATTTAAAGGAGAGGCACCTCGCTAGTAATAAGACCACAGGTCCATGTTTAAGTGATTTATTTACATTGATCCAGCCAGCTTTGCTGACAAGACTGAGCAGATGGGCGCTCTGCAAACAGCTGTGCCAGGGGAAA
The DNA here is from genome assembly GCA_013389865.1 of Piaya cayana. Classification (NCBI taxonomy): domain Eukaryota; kingdom Metazoa; phylum Chordata; class Aves; order Cuculiformes; family Coccyzidae; genus Piaya; species Piaya cayana. The sequence goes on along the minus strand of WAAB01023632.1, from coordinate 181,179 downwards.
ACGTTCTTGGCTGCCAACTGGCTTCTTGTCACCAGCCCCTGTTACAAGTGTCCCCTTCCCTGCTCTGTGCCAGGGCGAGAACCCTAGACCTTGTTCAACCAAAGCGAATAGGCGGCCTTCGAGGAGCAGCATCCTATTGCTGACTTGGCTGGGCTGGCAGACCGGCAAAGGGACAGTATCTGCCTGAGGAGATATCGACAAGAAGCAAACACTTCAGGCTGAGTAGAGTAACATCTTCAACCTAGCACGAAGGCCGAGAGAAAGAGGGTACATGTCCACAACCCCAACGGATCCAAGGTATGCTTGGGTGCTGAATAATTTCAGCATGAACAATTTTAAAGTTGATGAGAAACTTAGACATAACCTAAGTGAACAGATAATTAAAAAAAAAAAAAAGCTTTTTTTATTACTAGTTTCAAAGATCAACAAAAAAAAAAAAAAAAGCTGAAAAAGTTCATAATCCAAAGCCAGCTCTCCTTGGCTTCAACGTTGTTTAGACTGCGTAAGGAATGTAGAAAAGAACCAGTAAATATTTTCTTAAAGGATTAAAAACCAAACTATCTCAGACCTCACACTGACGTCCTTGCAGCCCTCTTGGGAGAGAGGGAGCAGTCAGCCTCTTTTTCATGACATTTCCATCACAAACTTAATTTTCATGTTCTCTCTGCCTCTTAGCCAAACCCGTAAGAACCATCCACAACTGCACAATTTAACTATACCCAGGGAGCGGTACTCAAGGAATCACACCATCTCATACTTTTTTCCCGTCACTAGAACATGGTCCCTTGAAGGCTGAAGTGGCCACAGAGACAAACAGCAACCCTTAATGGATTTTCTTGGTTTCTTTAAGAAATGTTATATGCCTACAAAATTCAGAAAACCCCTTAATTTCTTTAAAAAGTCCACTGTATTCAGAAAGTTGTTACTGGGGATCAACACACACACACGTAAGAAACCAACTGCTGTATTTCTATATACGGTGTGTCTCCTAACCCCATAATGACTTCATAGACTCACCGTGAATTGGCTGTGGCACTGCCCTAGTGGGTTCTTGTGCACACAATACAAAATCTGTAATAAAATATAAGAATCTGAGAATAATTTCACGCAGTCCTGTCAGCTGGCCATTTATTTTTTATAAAAAGGCTCGATGTTGCAAATTCGACCGCAGGACAAACGAACGGAAGGTTAGGGAGGGATGGGAAAGCACTTCCTAGGCAAGTGTTGATTCTGGGATGTTTCTCTAAAACTCTAACATGTACATACAAAAAAAAGCTGTAGACTGTGATGCTGAGCCAAATCCTTCCTTCTCCACCAGCATGAACCCAGCTTTGCTCCCTGATACAAATACCCCAGCACATCTTGCAATCAGGGAAAAGGCAAAGGTGGTTGACCTGTTCTATATGTCACTATTTAATGTTATGTTTAGGTTCAGGCTTGAACCCAACGTCAAGAAAAAATGCAAACAAGCACAGAGTGACCAATTCTCTTTTCTACCTGCAGCATTTCTCCACCTTTATAGCAGAGGTCACCGTGAACACAAGATGATAAATAAGCATTAACTTGCTAATGGGTTGTTCACATATGTCTATTTGCAAATTAGCCTTGGGAGTTCAGGATGTTGATTTTTTTTATGGTTATTTAAGGGTCACAAGGGCCATCATCTGATCCGAGTTTCTTGCGTCCCACGGGCCACAGCTGAGATTTTGTTAGCAGATCCTTCTATAAATTAATGTTGGAACAGCAAATTCTTGTGAGGGAGAGCCCTGTCCTTTAGTTACCCCATTTCAGCTCATTAAATCAGCAGAAAAAAACAACAAAGAAGTAAGAAACAAAAGTAAATAATTCTGTACTAGCTACCTCAGCAGAATCAGCCGTCACAGGGGAGTATGAAGGGAAAGGGAACATAACCACACTGCTCATATTGGAAGAGAGCACATCCTTTGTGTCATAATTATCAACCAAGAGTGCTCCTGTGCTTTTACTGCCACACTACCAAGTTTAACACAGATTTAAGAAATTGGAAGGGATTTGTCTTCCTCAGCAGTATAAAGCATTACAAGCATGCTAAAGGGCTCACCTTAGCTGGACAGACTCACCTTAGCTACACAGGGAGAGGGTCACAACAGCCAGATGCAGCACTACTGACCTGCTCCTACCTATGGATGAACACCCACAGAGCAGAGCCTCCAAGATACCCTGCTGTGAATGCCCCTTACCTTGGAGGTAAATTCATTATGTTTGATGAGTAAGGATTTTAAAAGTCACATACTGCAATGTACATTACATCATTTTAATAATTTGTCTTATTCAACACAGCAAAATCTCCTACTCAAACAGAAGTGGAAAGGACAGTTAAAAGAATCGTAGAATCAGTAGGTAGGAAAGGACCCACTGGATCGTCGAGTCCAACCATTCCTATCAAACACTAAACCATGTTCCTCAGTGCCTCATGCACCTGTGTCTTAAACCCTTCCAGGGAAGGTGACTCAACCCCCTCCCTGGGTAGCCTCTGACAGTGCCCAATCACCCTTTCCATTAAATTTTTTTTTCCTATGTCCAGCTTAAACCTCCCCTNGAACACAGGATTCGAGGAGCAGCCACAGTCTCTACTGTATCATCAAAACGAGCCAGGTTAAAAGTAATTATTTGGCAATCCACGAATCCCAAAGACTTTCTGGTAGTACACAGAAGGAATAGTAAGCAGAGGAGGTGCAGGGCAGCCAGCAGTGGTGGGGAGCTAAGCTGGCTCTGCCCTGGCACACAGGGCAAGCAGATGGACAGATGTTCCTGCCTGCTGTTCAGCAGCAGAATGGTTAACTGCGATGACAGTCGTTTTTTAAGCATTTAAATCATTAGTTTTCACAGTTAACACCCTATTAAGCCAAAGGGAGGAAGTTCACACCTCTCCTGCTGTTATTGTTCCAGTCTGGCTGGCTGCAGGAGTAGGATGACGCTAGTGCCTCGGTTTGTGTTGTGAAGGTTATCTTTGCAGCCAGAAGGGGTAGAAAGAAGAAACTTCATTTATAGAGAAGGAAGAAAGCACAATACAGCAAAGCCTCTGGGAAGATCGCAGCCTTGTGTTTTCCAGGCACTGGTTTATGTGTGGTTTGCTTGGTTTTCTTGCTTGCCCCTCAGCACAAGAAGGATGTTGAGGCTCTGGAGCGAGTCCAGAGAAGAGCAACGAAGCTGGGGAAGGGGCTGGAGAACAGGCCTGATGAGGAACGGCTGAGAGAGCTGGGGGTGTTTAGCCTGGAGAAGAGGAGGCTGAGGGGAGACCTCATTGCTCTCTACAACTACCTGAAAGGAGGTTGTGGAGAGGAGGGAGCTGGGCTCTTCTCCCAAGTGACAGGGGACAGGACGAGAGGGAATGGCCTCAAGCTCCACCAGGGGAGGGTTAGGCTGGACATTAGGAAAAAAAATTTCTCAGAAAGGGTCACTGGGCACTGGCAGAGGCTGCCCAGGGAGGGTGTTGTGTCACCTTCCCTGGAGGTGTTTAAGGGACGAGTGGATGAGGGGCTGAGGGACATGGTTTAGTGATTGTTGGGAACGGTTGGACTCGATGACCCAGTGGGTCTTTTCCAACCTGCTGATTCTATGATTCTATGAACAGGGTACCAGGGCACCAGTCGGTGCTGCTGCCAGACCCCTTGTGCCACATGACTCCAGCTTCTGTCCTTGAGCTCGCTGTGAAATGCGACTGCAGGACCCAGACTGCTTGCCTGTGGGGGCTGGCAGCCCTTGGCAGACGTGCTGTTTACCTCTGGGCTGCTCCCCAAACTGACCTTGTTCAGCAGTTGCAAACCCTCAGGCGCAGCCCCTGGGAGCAGCTGCACAAACAGTGCCAGGCTCACCTGCACGGTGCACAAGCTGGATGAGGAGCTCACTGTCCCCACAGCTGTTCCAGAGACAGCTCTGCTCACCATAAAAAGCTCCGCCATCCCTTAGGCTACATCTCATGTTTTCAGTGATGCGCTTTCGTTTCAAATGAGGATGTTCATTTATTATTTAGACTTGTTCTTTAACCTGCTAACATCCTAGAACATCAAACTGCTCTCTGCCCGTGGTAAGACTTCAATCCTTTCATCAGTTCTGTGTGATCAAAATTCAAATATGCATCTCTTTTTTTTTTCTAGCCAATAAACAAAAGGAATCTACGTGTCCTCTACAGATAGGAGACACGTACCACCTTGGAAGTAGTAAAGAGCCTATTTCTGATCAGAAGAACTTTGTTTATTTGACAAGCCAAACAGATTTTCGCTGTCTTATCCCTGCTGGATGGTTGCAGCCTGTTTTTCTGTACCTAAACCATCACTGTTGAAAAGACCTCAGGAACCTGCCAGAGCCCCAGGAGAAGGCTCCAGTGCTCTGAACTGTCAGCAGCCTGCACCAGTTGATTTATCTCCAGCTGCTGGGAAGCTCACAACTTCTAGCATTCTTCTTCTATCACAAATGTTTTGAGGCATGTTTCTCTTCTGCTTTTTTTGCCAAAGGAAGCTGCTAGCATGAAGCTTTTCAGAAATAAACAGGAAAAAAAAACCCCCACACCAAAACCAGGCATTTATTTTAAATCACATCATTCCAAGCTAATTTCATGATTTTTGAAAACTTTACAATTATTTTGAGCAATGGAGCTTGTGCTACCCCTTGTTATTCTTTGTGGAGGGCATATAGCAAGCTCTAGAGAGGCTGGTTCCTACGGCTGCTCTGAGCTGTTTGACAGTGTTATAATGTTTGCTGATGCTTATTAATTTATCAGAGTGGAAAAAAAATTAATAGCTCATACTTACACCACTGGGGAAACTAAAAGCCAGTTTCTCTAGCTTATGTAAAGCACTTAGGCGCTCAGCAGTGGGAAGGAAGATGAGCAGCAAGTAAATGTTTTCCAGACTTCAGATTTTGGGAGCATTTTAAGCCAGACCAGTTTCCCCCAGCACACTCCTAGATTTTCCAAGTCCTATTTTCAAATAAAATGGGAAAACCGACACTGAGTACCTCTTAAACACCCAAAAACTGCATATAAAGAGAAATAATCCCAGGAATACAACCCTCCAACTGAGAATTGGCTCCTTATTTACCATGAAACTGTAATCTTCTCAGAGATTACTGAAAAGAGAAAGCTTTTTAAGCTCATCCTTAACATGTTTCCTTTTATGAGCAATACAAAAATTGCCTTTGAGCTTTCTCATTCCTTCCCACTATTTCTGCATATATATATGCAAATTACTGTACAGATTTCCCTGTCGCTGAGTACACTACATATCTCTGAAACAGCTGGCAGGCCCCTGGGGGGATGGTACCCAGGCAGCTGTGCAATCAGCTGAGTAAATCAGCTAATTAAAGAAACAAAGAAAATGCAAAAATTATTAAAGACCGACTCCCCTGCTTACAGCATTGTTCAGCACCTTTGTATCTAAAAAAGCACAGCAAGCCTGGGATGGAATAAAGGTGCCTGTAAATTGCGGAATGAACCAGTACACAAGCGACAACGATGCCATTTTCTCTTGAACGCTAATCTGGGGTTCATGATATTTATGCTTTGCAGTTTAAATCAATTTAACATAAATTAATCCAGCATTTTATTTCATTTTAAAATTACAAAAGCACAGAATGTAACGTTAGTTTCATAACTGATTTCTGTACGTTAAAAAATGGTCATTAACTTCTGCTTGACCTTAGGTGTAGAACTAATATTGAATTTGCACAGAGGGTACTCATTATGCTGGTCCAGTTTCCACGCAGAAAATTAAGTTCCCAAGGGTCCCAGTGCTACAAGACATTTTTCAGACCTCAAATGGGAAACAGGACTCTCTAAAATGATGCAAAAACATTTCCTCTCATTGCAGAGTTTATCAAAAGGAAGAGATAACAGCAAGGGTAGGAATCTGTAATCTAAACAGAGCAAAGCCAGTGTGGCTGACAGATGTAGATTTGGTCCTGCTGATCCACACACCATTAAGGCACCGTTCCTTTCCACTGCATCCGAATGACCACACGAAGGACAAACTTCAGTTTAAACAAGATCCGGGGTATGTTTTATAGCCATTGTACATTAAAGAATGAGCGCACCAAGTAAAGCCACTGATACTTCCCAACTCAGTCAGATTACGACCAGAAGCCTTTGCTGCTAGTCTTTTCGCATTATGGGAAACCTCTTTTTGTTAGGAAGTTCTATTTATTTTATTTATTAGAACTGAAGCCTTTCATATAGTTTTGAAAGCCCATATTTCATCCAAGGTGGGGGTGCATTAGAAGAACCTTATTTGTAAAACACCTCTGGCAAAACAAGGGAGGCATTTTTTTTAATAGATATTCAACTACTGTTGATTCCTGTGGCCAGGGGCAGTTTGGTTTTCAATGCCTGGCGCTTTGTGACACCTACAAAGGAAAAGCCACATTTTATACCCGCTGTGACCTTACAAACTCATACCTTTTTTTTTTTATCCAAAAGAAAAACGTGGAAAATGAACTGCAAACACTGTAGGATTACAACAGACAAAAGCAATGTCCTTTGTAGCAATAACAGCTCAAGATAAAACATTAGCTGAACGCAGAAAGCTTTAACTTTTGTGATTTTAGACACTGATTCCCATGTGTGTGAGATTTTAATTTTTTTTTTTTAATCAAGTGGCAGTTAATGTATCTATAGCAGTGTTGTCTGAAATGAGATGTTTGAAGGCTGGAGAAGAGTCCATTACACGATCACCAGACACAGCAAGGATGACTGCTGGGAAATAATCAAACAAGGAGGTACAGGCAGTCACTGGCTGATGCAAAGAGAAACACCACTCTCTATTCCATGGAAACATCCTCCGGGCATGGCCAGGAAAGGAGCAGGAAACAAAGAAGACTCTGAATAAATAAATTCTATGAACTCTCTGTAAATGCCTCTCCCAAAGCTCTGGAAACAAAACATTCACCTGGGAACTATTCTTTTGCACAGTTACTGTCTTTCCAGCCCTACTATGCAATCCCTTTTTGCATATGTGCTTAACATCTGTCCCCTACGCAGCTACTGAGCATCGCTCCTCTCTTCTCTGCCAGTGTCTTACAGATCACACAGAAAATCTACGCCTAAAGTCTGCAACAACTGCAAAAAGCACACCACAAGCTGCCAAAATCCCTCTCAGTGTAATTCCCCCCAGAGAACTCTTTTTCTTCTTTTTCCAAGGCTGAGTCCCTTGTACTTTACATCAGCTGTTGAATATATAAAGGCTGGTGAGCATTAGTGATTGATAGGAATGGCTGGACTTGATCTGGTGGGTCTTTTCCAACCTGGTGATTCTATGATTCTATGATTCTACAACTGTGCAATCTGTTCACTGATGTTGCCTTGATGTTGCCCGGGACACTTCTCACTGCCAGCGCTGCCTGGTGTGGACACAAAGCAGGTGGTCACAGATTCAGCCACGGCACATCAGAGCTCTGTATGTGTGTCACACAGTGTTCCTGACCAGCCAACACAAGGAGCACCATTCCTCAATGCCAGAAGGGGTCTGATCCTACCCTTCTGAAGCACTGCCAGTTTCTTGGTATGCCCGATCTTAGGAGCAATTGAAGAATCCCATGAGATGCAACAAGGCAGTGGTACCTCGGGATGGGCATTCCCTTCAACAAGGCATAAAAAGTTTGAAAAGGATCACTTAAAGAAGCTAATGTAATTCCCTCCCATGCTTCAAGGAATAAATTCCTTAAAGCACAATGTTATTTTAAAATATTCTTAACTTTGTTTTCAGGTGTAACTTTTATTTTTAACCATATTTCAATAGGCAGAGGAAAACCAGAGATAAAATCACCAAGACCTCTCAGAAGCATGACACTCCTGCACCTTTACTTGGAGTGGCCATTCTCCAGGATGAATGCTATTAGCAACACTTGCAGGAGAATTCTTATTCCACACATTTCGCTAAGTTCAACCCTTGCTTTATAGAAGTGGATGCTTGGAGGAACTGGAAGTTGTAATGAAAGAAGTTGAGTAAATCAACCCACTACTAATGTAACCTCTTCCTTCCCTTCAAACCTTCTCACTATTTCCACAAGGGAAAATGCACACCTCTCTGGCACATGATGCCACTTGGTCCTGTAACAGAAGCAAGTTTTTCCATCCCTCTTTATGCTCTTTATAAGTGGCACAAAGTAAGTGGTAATAAACTGTTCATATTTTAGGCCACAGACATTGCATATCTGCTTGTTTACAAAACCTGTAAAATGAAAGGGTAGAATCATAGAACACCCAGGTTGGAAGAGACCCACTGGATCATCGAGTGCAACCATTCCTATCAAACACTAAACCATGTCCCTCAGCACCTCGTCCACCTGCACCTTAAACACCTCCAGGGAAGGTGAATCAACCACCTCCCTGGGCAGCCTCTACTAGTGCCCAATCACCCTTTCTATGAAGAAATTTTTCCTTACGTCCAGCCTAAACTTCCCCTAGTGGAGCTTGAGGCCATTCCCTCTTGTCTTGTCCCCTGTCACTTGGGAGAAGAACCCAGCTCCCTCCTCTCCACAACCTCCTTTCAAGGAGTTATACAGAGCAATTAGGTCTCCTCTCAGCCTCCTTTTCTCCAGGCTAAACACCCCCAGCTCTCTCAGCTGTTCCTCATAAGGCCTGTTCTCCAGCCCCTCTTTGGTTATGTACCTGTGACCTCATTTTTCAAGTATGTGCACAAATCTAGTTCAAATTTATAATGTTTTCCATTGTCTGTATAACACCTCCGTTCTAAAAGTAAACGAAATTAATGACAACGTAGAACACTCCTGTGCACCAAATGACAAAGTGTTTGCTAATTATTGTGGAGTAAAGTTAACAAGAAATCTCACAACAATCTGTGCTACTTGGGGAAAAGAGCTGAATGGTAACAATGCAGTTTCCTTAACTAAGCTGATAAAACACCTTAATGCTGCCAAAAGGGTTTTACTGGGCTCTTTCCCACTTCCCTCCACGTTCCCACCCTCATAACGAGTAACTCTCCTCCCTTTGTGCCAACTCCAGCGCATGCTGCTGCAATACTGAATGCTGCTCTGGCTTTCTCATCTCAAAAATAATATAATAGATCCTAGAATCATAGAATCACCAGGTTGGAAGAGACCCATCAGATCATCGAGTCCAACCATTCCTATCAAACTAAATGTTTGTGGCAAAGATGATCAGATTTAATGGAATAGATTTGGTCTGAGGAATGATTTAGCCTGGAAATGAGACAGCTCACAGGGGTATGATGGAGGTACACAAAAATCCTGAATAGTATCACGGGAAAGTGGTGAATAACCCATTCCGTCCCCGAAGAGCTATATCACAACAGAGTGAGTGTTGTGGGAATGTGTTTAAAGCAAACAAGAAAAAAAAAGTGCTTTTTCCTACCACAGTCAAGAATCATGGGACTCCCTGCCACAAGAGAAGATGAAGGTCAGGACTATAAGCTGGCTTAAAAAGCAATGCAACAAATTAAAGTCGTAAAGGTCCGCCAAGAGCTCCCCAACACAACAGTGTGGCTACAGCAAAATCCCTCCAGCACAGGCTGGTAGATGCTGAGTACGCACATCAGAAGCGCTGCTTGTATTTGCTCTGTTTCGCTGCTCTAAGCATCCCCTACTCATCACTCACAGTAGGATTGGAGCTGGTTGGACTTTTAACCTGACCCAGCCAGGCTGTTTGTATGTTTTTAACCGGGCTGACATTGCCTGGAGTGTGTTAGAGCCGAGTCACGCAATCAGCTCTGACAGCAGCGCCGTAGAGGTGGCACAGCTTGTTTTTCATTCACGTTGGCAAAGCTCAAGCCCCAGTGACTGCTTCATATTGAATCGTCTGCCCAAAAATAAAAATACTAAGGAAATCACGCAGGTAGTTAAGTCCTGACAGAAGCAATAAAAAGAAAAGAGAGACGCTGAATATGCATAGGTGGATGTCAGAACAGGGTGGAGGAAATCCACGAGATCTCAAATATAAAGTTAATATCTTGCAAAAGTAATATTATTATAACTCAAACATAAATGGCCCATTAAAAAAAATCAATCAAGCTTGTCAATTTAAGAATGGCACAACTTAAAAGTATCTAACTGTATTACGGAAACATAAATATTGTTCTTAAGAGGGAGGAAAAGTAGAAGACGCGAGCGGTGGCCCTGCTTCTTGCAGTGGGCAGGGGAAGCACCCACAATGCCTGGTGCCCTCTTCCTACCTGGTCAATACTCTGTCAGCTATCATCTTAATTAGCCCCTGTATTCAGAAACACAAAGACCAGAGCCGTGCTCTTGCTAACGATGCTTTACGTGAATAAAGTTATAGGAATTCCTTTATACACAAAGCTAAAGAAATTTGCTGGGTGATGCCACGGGGCGCTGCTAGCTTGTTTGCCATCTGTTTGTGGATGGGATTTACACCAGTTCAGAGCACTCACCGACACTTTTTGATCCATTCAGNGTCACTTGGGAGAAGAGCCCAGCTCCCTCCTCTTCACAACCTCCTTTCAGGTAGTTGTAGAGAGCAATGAGGTCTCCTCTCAGCCTCCTCTTCTCCAGGATAAACAACCCCAGGCTATGTAGCTACCAATGGCTGAAGCCTCCAGCCTTAGGCTCTTTGCTGCTTTTACCCTTGTTTTAGTTACCATCTCTAACACACAAGAAACATCATAAGCCGTGACAAGAAATTGAGCTAAATGCCAATCCCAGCAAACCTTCAGATGAGAGGCTTCACCTCTGTTATGTTTCAGCACGTTTGTGGAAGCCATCAGAAACCAGCAAGGTATAAACAAACACAATAATTCAAATGCCAAGTGCCTACAATTAAAACCAAAGTCATCTTCTGCTCAAATTACTTGCTTCCAAAGACCTTTTACCAAATCAAGGAAGGCAGCATTTCATCTATTTATTTCTAAGGTTAAGCTAGAACAATTGGAATGTATTTTTGTAAGCCACAAAGAGTATGAGCTCATTTTCCCTTCTTAAGTCACCTTTATCATGAGAGTTCATTCTAATGAAACATATATGTTCTTTCTAGCCAACGATGTTACTGAGGTCCATCAAAGCTTCAGGATTACAAATATTAATTTTACCCTTTTTTCAGATTTTTTTCAAAAAGCTAAAAATGCCGAGTGCTTCTCAAGTCCCTCTCCATCCATTTATACCTTGCTATGGGAGTGGGATACGCGCACATCTGAAACGTGAAAACAGAGCTCTTTTCCACAGAGCAGAAGTTTATCATTTTTCAGATTCTGCATTTTCCCTTCAGCCATCTCCAGTTTTATGTGTTTCTCCTGTTCTTTCTCCCCACAATAAAAACAGAAGAACACCTCTTGAGGAAAGGCATTCTCCCACACACCCTACTAACTTTTTATTTTCTGGTAGCGAACCTTCAGATCAAGTCAGATCCTGTACTAGCAAGAATTTGATACTTTGCCCTACCCCACAGCACGCTCAGGTCTCTACCTTGGTTTTCAAAGCATTTTTTCTTTTCAGCAGATACAGCGTCTAAATCTCTGAAACAGTCATTCTGGCCCAATAACTGAAATAGTTCCAATTATCGCTGTTTATATAAATACATCTACCAGGTAGCAAATCCAAGTTTCATTTGAACACAAACCCTCTGTTTTCCCTGGTAACCAAAGGTAATGTTTCCCCCTCTCAAAGCATAACAAACCTTCCTTGTTGGACCCTCTTCACTTCTTGTAGAGTGAGCTGTGGTGTCTGTATGCTTATATAGCACTCATCATGCAATATAGCCTAGTGATTACAACAATACTGCCAGACAAGTAATAGGAAAGCCTTAATCAGCCAGCTTTTCTAGTACAATTAAATCACTGTGAAGTGCCCCTCTAAGGGCAGAGGCATATCCAGAAATTAAAGTAATTCAGGAACAAATTACGCGGTCCTTGCATTAAGCAAAACCACGTTTTGTTGGGGGGTTTTTTTTGTGCTCTTACTGTAGCACTAACCAGCTATCTAACCATAATATCTAACCATATCTCACCATAAGAAGGATGTTGAGGCTCTGGAGCGAGTCCAGAGAAGAGCAACAAAGCTGGTGAAGGGGCTGGAGAACAGGCCTGATGAGGAACGGCTGAGAGAGCTGGGGGTGTTTATCCTGGAGAAGAGGAGGCTGAGGGGNTCTAGAGGAAATATTGTCGAACACTGACTCAAAAAACAGCAAACTCTAAAAAACAGCAAACCATCAAAAACACTACAGGAACCTCTGATTAAAAGCTTTGGTTTTTATCTAGGAAAGCTTTCGATTAATGAATTAATTAGCCTCTGGTTCCGGCCAGCAGGTTAGGACCGTGCCTATTGCCTGTGCTCCCCACTCATGAATACAGGGTGGATAAGCCAGGCACCCACGCCATTCACAGCAGCCCGGAGGCCAAGTAGGGCAGCTGGGCTAATAGCCACGTTCCACTCTTGTCATGCCAAAATAAACTCTTTCTCTGATCTTGTTGCTTTATCTCCTGGAATTATATGGAGCCTTTGACAGGACTAGTAGTATAGTATCTCTGAAAGATACCACAGCTTTCAGCTCCAGAGGTGCTTCCCCTGAAACATGCTTCACTTCACCAGGCACAGCACAGCACAGCTCGATTGCAAACAGTAACTGCTACGCTGTGAATTTATCCATTGGCAATAAAAAAAAAGAGCATAATAAACCTCCCTAATTTACTCTGCTCCTACTGTAGTAAAGGCATTAACCTAAATTAGACCTCGCAGTTATGTCTGTTCATGCAGCCATTCTTTCCAGTCGCCAACGATGAGGCATAAAGAAATGCAAATTTCAACAACAAGCACGCACTGGTTAAGATGATTAAAGAGGTATCTTTTGTTCAGATCTAAACTGATATTGTAAGTGTTTACATTCACGGATGAGGACGGGTTGGTGAGCACTTCAAAGCTCTATAAGGAGCTTCGTTTATTTAAGGCTATGATTTTTACCTGAACTATTTCTACCTGCTCCACGTGGGTTGCAATTACACTAGTATGAAGGAGACTCCAAGAGCTACCTTCCTTTCCTGTTTTCATCTCCCTCAGCTCATTCCTAACCCAGCCCTCATCCCATTTTCTACTGACACAACTGTTTATGTAGCCATACACTGAAGGGAAATGAGAGGCTAATTCAGGTTAAAATCAGCTCTTTTGAGGAATGGCATTTTTATTTATACCAGCAGCAGTAGTAATATTAACCAACACAATTGCTGAGAAGCAGGAAAAGAGATTTCTTAGAACTCTAAAAGCACTAAATAAAAAGGTACGTGGCACCATACTTGCAGCTGATTTTACAGCAAAACAGAAGATTACCTTGAGCCCTTCCTTAAAATACATCCTTTTCCTCCACACAGAACCAGAGCAGAAGCATTCCTGTGTTCATCTGCTAGAATTCAGATGGGTCTGGGGTGATAGCAGGTAAGGGCAAGCAGCTGAGGGGTGTTAACATCATAAACTACTCACAGAATCACCAGGTTGGAAAAGACCTCTTGGACCATCGAGTCCAACAATTGATATCTGCCA
>WAAB01023632.1:144037-167391 GCA_013389865.1 Piaya cayana | reverse complement strand
ACAACTGCACACAGGATTCAAGGAGCGGTCTCACCAGTGCCGAGTCCAGAGGGAGAAGAACCTCCCTGGCCCTGCTGGTCACACCTTTTCTGATATAAGCCAGGGTCCCATTGGCCTCCTTGGCCACCTAGGCCACTGCTGGCTCATGTTCAGTCACTGTCAACCAACACCCCCAGGTCCTTCTCCTCCAGGCAGCTTTCCAGCCAGACTTCTCCTAGTCTGTAGCTCTGCATAGGGTTGTTGTGCCCCAAGTGCAGGACCCGGTATTTGACTGTGTTAAACCTCATCCCATTGGTCTCAGCCCAGCGGTCCAGCCTGTTCAGATCCCTTTGCAGAGCCTCCCTGCCCTCCAGCAGATCCACACTTCCACCCAGCTTAGTGTCATCTGCAAACTTGCTAAGGGAAACTGCTCTAGCAGTTTCAGAAAGCAAGATATTACATAGAAGCAATTTGGGTCTGAATTCACATTTAGATTTGTGTTTATCTTCTGCAGATTTGGAATTAAAGATGACCGTAGATCTAACCTACAGATGCTTCTATTTGCAGACAAATGTGCATCAAATGGTGTCTAGAGTACTCACATTTTACAAGGAAATATTTGCAGTTCTGCCACCCACATCTTCTGGTGCCTCCAGCTTAAGATATTGCATTGTATGTAGTGCACGTGTTGTATGTAATAACTTTTGTGATGTACTTTTAAGCCACAGATAGAAAGAACACATAACATGACACAATATTATTAAGAGGTCAGAAAACAGCTCAAAAAGTGCAAGATCCATGATCTCAACTTCTAGTAAAATCACTGAAGATCACAAGACGTGTTCAATGAAAACACTCCAAGACCTCAATAGTTTCCAGAACACATCAATAATTTTAAGTCAACTCCACCTTTGTTTTAGTCCAGAAGTACATCAGCTCTCACTTTGCCACAGACCATTTTCCCTGGTTGCCAATCAACTGTGTGAAGACACCAGAGGGTTAACGTGTCTCGAGTCAGGACTGTCAGGTCTGGTCAGGCAGGTTTTGTCAGTCCCTATGCAGTGCCCAGGAAACACAGCTCCTTGCTTCCAGCCCAGCTCAACAATAGAGCTACCTTCTGAAAGTGACTGTGCCACTAAACCTGGATGGAGCTGAGATAACCACATATTTCAGTGCTTTTGCCCTCTATCACTGATATTCACTGTAAATGTTTGTATTGTCAGGGATTTTCATAGAATCATAGAATCACCAGGTTGGAAGAGACCCATCAGATCATCGAGTCCAACCATTCCCATCAAACACTAAACCATGTCCCTCAGGACCTCGTCTACTCGTGCCTTAAACACCTCCAGGGAAGGTGAATCAACCACCTCCCTGGGCAGCCTATTCCAATGCCCAATGACCCTTTCCGTAANTGCTCTTCTCTGCACTCGCTCCAGAGCCTCAACATCCTTCTTGTGCTGAGGGGTCCAGAACTGAACACAGGATTCAAGGAGCGGTCTCACCAGTGCCAAGTACAGAGGGAGAAGAACCTCCCTGGACCTGCTGGTCACACCATTTCTGATCCAAGCCAAGATGCCACTGGCCTTCTTGGCCACCTGGGCACACTGCTGGCTCATGTTCAGTCACTGTCAACCAACACCCCCAGGTCCCTCTCCTCCTGGCAGCTTTAATTTTCAATTATTCATTTGCCTTTCCCCTTCTACTGCCTTGATAACAGAGACTCGACTCCACAGCCAACCAGGTGAACAGACAAGTCTTCAGGAAAGAACATCCTCATGCATGAAGCTGGCCTTGTGCTTTAGAATAAAGAAACACACCTGGTGGGCAGGTAAAACACAGTGGAGATGGCATGAGATGCTAGGCCATGAAAGAATACACAGGTAAATTCACAACTTGATTTCTCTTAAATGCAACTCAGATAAACATAGGAATTTCTATTCTAAAGTACAAGCCTAGAGAAAATAGTGACGTTTGCCAGAAACAGGCCTAAGTTCACATTCAAGTGTAACAGTTCAATTTTATCAGGTACGTCGTTAGACTTGATGAGCTGGGTGAAGCGAAGCTTGACAGTAATTGCATTGCACTATATACAGACTGTCCAATGAGAGAGGAATGAGGTCCATGATCTTTGCCTCCCCATGTTAATAAGACAGCAACGACAATTCAAATACTTCAATAAATAATGAAAGGGAACATTACAGAAGCCCCTTTAAAGTCCAGCTTGACTTACCTGACTTCCTTGCTTTTAAGGCGATGACAGCTGCCAGTTCTCTCTGTACCTAAAATGCCAGGAAACAAAAGGATGGTTACACTTACTTGCACAGTCAAACAAAACAATATGCAACACTGGGAAGATGCAGGCTGCTCGTCATTTGGAGCCACCAACCGCATGCGGAATTACGCAGGTACTTGGTTTTGAAGCTACCGTCACTTTTCCTAGCAAATCTATTTCCTTTTCAGCTGGGAATTCTGTGACAACTGGTTTTTTTTTAAAATTTCACTTTAATTTCATGTAAATCCTGCACATTCCTTAGGGACTGGGCAATTCAGTAGCCCAACCTGTAATTTATTTGCACAGTGTATCTCTTTCACAAGCACACACTTAAAGCTTCTTCCTTTCCTCGTTAAATGTTTGGTTTGCTTCTGCTAGGCACGCTGTAATGCTGGATTTATTGTGTTGCTACAGGACAAGCGAGTTCTCCGTGCTGAGGTTTGTCTGAGCTTCACGTATATAACTGACATAAGCTTTTTAGAGCCATCAGGAGTAAAAAACCTCTCCTTATAGCATGGCTGCATGTTTCAGGACCAAAATTTAGCTCGAGATTAACATGCAGAAGTAAGAGCTAGCAAATTTCCAGGCTTTTTCACTTGCCTGTGATGAAACACCCCTGCCACGCTAGCCAGTTCCCTTCCTCAGCCTCTTTTCCTTGCATTTTCTGCATTTTCCCCTATAATGTCTACACTACCAGCTATAGACCCTTTAGCCAGCTCAACCCTGCATCCACTTCCCTCCATAAGTCTGTTCCTTTTTCGATTAGTAAAATTCCGTATTAAACATTACTTTTATGCTTTATACTTCCTCACAGCCATCGACTGCCCCATTGCAGCTGCTTCAAGCGCCCTGCACTTGATCCACAGCCTCCTCCTCCATAAACCTCAGTTCATCCCTTCCTCTGCTCCACCCATGTTCTCAGACTCTTCTGTACACCTCCCAACTTCTTCCAATTTCTCTCATTTCACCAAGAAAGCATGTATTTATTATTAAAAATAAATTATGGTACGTTTCAACTATTTTTCTGAGGATTGTCTTACCTCTCTGTACAAAGCCTCCTGCAGTGCACACTAGCTGTCTTGTCCGACAGAGCTATGCAAAGCTCAAGGCTATTTCGTAGTAGGAGTTTTGACCTCCAGTTTCTGAGAGCACGCGAAATTTAAATCATCGTTCCCAAGACACGCAGTACGATTAGAACAAGGCACTAAAGCCCATGACGGATCCCCAAAGCGATACAATTACTAATGGCTGCTAACATCCTACCCTCGCAACTCTGAAGAAAAGTTTGAAAATGCAAACCAAGAATATATAACGTTATTTTGGACTGAGCAGAAAGACAGACTTCAATGATTGCTAGGAGGAGACAAAATTATCATCTCAGTGCAATTTCAAGCATCTGCTGATCGGATACTCAGCAACCACTCAGAAGTAAGTTTTACATGTGGCGGAGGCAGTCGTACATCTGTCCTCTCCTTGCATACTTCCTTCTCTTGTGGCAAAGGACCAGGGAGGTTTTTTTTGGTTTTTGCTGTCCCTGCAAGGTACAAGGATCTTTTTCTGCTCCTTGATGCTGCTCCACTGAGAGGGAGAGAGTTTTCTGCCACTCCAAGCAGGAAAATACGAAGGCAGTGCCACAGTTTTCTTAAATGTCATCCTGTTTCCAGCACAATTGTGCAAGCTGGCAGTATTACCTTCCCTTCCTTCCTTCCTGTACACTCATTCCCACGTCTGGAGAACCGTTAATCATGGTTAATGTAAGCATGAACTGCAAGTATGATGGGAAAGAACAGTTCTTCTGTGGAAAAACAACTTCTGTGCTTGCTTGCAGCATTTAATATACACTAATAGTAACACATACAAGCTGCCCAGAGTAAGAGTGGAATTTTCAATAAAAGCCTAATTTGTTTCTGAACAACAGCAGCATGACTTTGTGGTTAAACTGCTCAGACCCTCTCCCTAAATTAAATTCAGCAGGAAGTACCAATGTTGATGCCCTGACCCTGGTCTCTTCTCACAGGTTAGTGACAGTAACAAACGGTGCATTGATGTCTCACCTTTATATTTTTGCATTTAATAAGTAAATTATCTCAAGATTAACTTTAGGAGACACTATGATCCGCAAGTTGTAAACACAGCAATTAATCAATCAACCAATCAATCAAAAAATGCAAATCTCTCTGCGATCGTAAAGAAAACCCCACCCTCTCAGAAGAAAAAGCAGCATCGTGACATCCTGTAGTTGTATTTGCAGCATTACTTTTTCTTGCAAAGTGGCACTTTTCAAGTCTGAAAGCCAGTGCTAACATCACAGGGAATAAAAAGGCTTGGTTTCTGTATTTTGTTTGTTAGGCAAAATATCTCATTGTTTGCTGTGGGCCAGGAATGCAGCTGGCATATTGCTTTATCTGAGCAAAATCCTTCAGTTAAAACAGGAGGAAAAAACCACCTTCCTCTAGTCTTAATAGTAAGCACACATTTATTCTTCAAAGGGTTTCTCTGACATTCTGAGTTGCCTCTCACAGGAGTCACTCAAATCACAAAGAATTGGTATTGCTGAGCATCCAGGATTTGCCTAGTGTCCCTAGATTTGATAATCTATATGCTTTTGTCTATTTTAGCGTAAATGCACTTGACATCTCTGCTGGACATGCAACTCCCATGCGTCATTACACTGATGGAAATCTGTGTACAACACTCATCCCTCACTGCACACACGCTGCACATTATCATACTTCTTCCTAATAGGATTTCAGTTACTGCCTGTTTGACAAAATCGATAGTTGCACATCACGTTGCAGATAATAATCTGGACTCAAAGTAAAACACACGTTCAAACAAGAGCTATGCCTACCATAATAAATTGGGATATTAAATACAAAAAAAATCAGCTTATACATATAGCTTGTTGTTACAAAGCTAACACTCCCTAAATAGTAACTTATTTTGAGTAGCATTAACAATGTCAAAGCTGATTCAGTTTAAAGCCCAGCTTAGCACACAGTCCTCACAGACATATTAGGAAAGCCTGAAAGAAAATATTTTGAGCGTTGGCACGTTACCACATCTTAATCCGTTTTCTTTTTGCAGTATTAAAGACTAAGAATGTGCATACAGAACGGTACTCACCTATATTTCTGCTTAATTAAATACAAATGGCATATTTATGCGGTGAATCTCCTCAACCTCAAAGGACAGAGGTAGTTTTTTTCAAAAGTAAAAGGCAACTATTGTTGTCCTCTTATCCATGAATCTGCTCGTTTTATCATAGAAGGCATAGTTGTGCATCCAGCAGACAATGCAAACTACTCCTATTTCTTTACACACTCATTTTTCTGCCTATAGTATCCTTTTGTGAAACAGTATTCCAGACGTGAGTGTACAAATAGGACTTCAGATTTAGAAGCAAGTTGGCAATCCGTACAGAATCTCAAAATGAAATCCTGCAACAGAAAGCTCTGAACAGCAGGGTTTTGAAAAAGAAAAGTTTATACTTTTGCATCTCAAGTCGTGTTTGATGAGTTTTAAATAAAAATAATAATGGGTGATGTCTTAAAGTACAAGAAAACTATTTCCTACACTGCATTGACATCCTGATATTCTCTTCTGTGCTTTCAAAAGAGAAGGTAAGAGCTTTGCAGTGGAAACACTCATACCTATCCCACTGTTTTAGCAGACGAGACATTGAATATTGAGCTGCTCTTGGGGACATGACCTGGGATGCATGACAGCTCTGGAATGCTTCTTTAAACCCAGGAGTAATCGTTGCATTTTCTTAAAAATTCATGACCAAAAAGATTATCTGATGTAAATGTATTTCAAATGGCACTTTGCACTGCTTGCATGTCAGCTGCCCTTACAATTTAAGTCTGATGGTGTTGTCAGGTTTTTTTTTAAATGGAGCATATGATATGAGCATATAATTCAATATGCTCCATTCAGTTGTCTTGACTGACTCTGCTTCTTCCATCATAGAATAAAGCATGAAGAAAAAAAAGGGACCTGCATAAGTTTTGGACTCAATAATCCAGTGGGTCTCTTCCAATCTGGTGATTCTATGATTCTAAGTTAATCTTTTATTTTTTTGTATCCGACTCTGCTCTTTAAAGAACTGTATTCCATACATTATACATACAGAATTATGTGTATGGAATATAAGGACAAATTAAGATGACAAAAAAATCCTCTGCGCTTTTTTTCCCCCCACTACCCTTCTGAGTTGGCATCATTCACCACAGCTGTAACTATTATCTTCTACAATCTCCATAACCATTGTTTAAAACCAAGAGTGCACTTCCCTAACTAATCAGTTAGACCGGCTGAATCATCAAAAAGAAAAAAAAAAAAATTGTGCAGTGACTGTGAAAAGTGGAACTCTACAAGAGAAACAACACCTGGTAACAAAAAGCAGTAGGGAATAAGTAATAAGAGAAAGGCCAACAAAGAAAGTGAGGCTACAGCAGAGGAAAAAAAGGTGGAGAGAAGAATTCACCAATCTTGTACAGACGCCTGTGTTTGTGCTAGTTACTCTATAGCCCCTTCACAGTGAGTAAATGCCTCACCAGCAGAGCCTAAGGTATGATTGTTTTTTTCCCCTAACGCCGGCTTCCAAAACAAATCATATATTCAGCATCCTAAAAGCTCCTGTTTCCACTCCCTGACTGTAAGGAGCGCCTGGGGAAGACAGCTCAGATGGAGACACCCGCCATATGGCCGCTTATATTTAGGTGAGGAGAGTTCCACTCTCTGAAACAGCTAAAAAGAGTCATAGAGTTTATAGAGTTATAGAAATATATAATCAGGCCTTACATGCATGCGTGCTTACAGGTTTTTTTCTGCACTTTTCACACGCTAAGACAGCGATTTATATTTTTGGCACACAGACTCCTCCAACATTGCTGGATCTTCACAATCGTTTTAGGTTTGAAAATTTGGGAATTTAATACCCCCAAAGAGAAAAGCAGAAGCATCTTTCCGACTTGACGCAAATGGAAAGGTAGAAGAGATGGTGGTAGAATCAACGCCAATAAGATTTGATACTCCAGACCTGGAAACGTGCAAAAAGGTCAACTCTAATCTCTTGACATCTTTAGTGCTGGATTGGAAATAAGGGGGTAGGAGTTCACTTCTGAAGCACTAGTCTGAAGAGTATTTTGAACAGCACTTTGAATTATGAATGCTTCAAGAAAGAGTTATTTGATTCTGTACAAAACATGTAAACACTCAGTGAGCCAAAGCCCAAGACAGTGTTAACAGATTTCCAGCCACGGCTAAGACCTTCACCTTTGGTTTCCAGCTCCTGCTCACAGGAATATTTATTTCCAAACATATCCTGAAGATGACGGCAAAAAAATTTTAAAAATTGAGAACCTGTAGCCTGCCGAGTCCAGCCCTCCGCTGCGCAGTCCAAGCTGAGGGATCAAATTCCCTTGGGACACAAAGACTCTCCACAAACTCTCAGCAAGTATTTTAGATCCCACTCTAACTGGAGGAAAATCAATATTCCAGATTACGTTCCAGGGTGTTTTCTGACAGAGAAGTTCATATTCAGCTGTTAATATTTGTCAGGCTCTGCTTTGGTCTCAGGCCTTTTCTCCAGGGGTTAGACTAGAAAACCATTATAGAGAGTCTGCCTAGTTCTGTGAAAAATCAGAAAATGTAGGAGAAAAGATCAGTCTTTTTGACACCACCACAGCAATAGACGGGTCTGAGGCCATCTGGAGATGCCTAATTTTTCTTTAGCTAGTTAGCTACAGCAATAAAATGGTTCATTTAAAAAAAACCCAAAACCGTTCATGTGCCCTGCTGCTGAAATCACTTAGACTGGAGTTCAGAGGTTTGACCCTGCAAGCTAGATGTGAAGCACTCTGAACTATTACTCACATGTTTAAGAATATACATTTTTCTCAAGCATATCCAGTAACAGTTAGATCCAGTTTTTAAACTCACAGTCACTTCGTTGAATGCTTTCCCTTTCTCCTTCCCTTTCATTTTTCAGCAATTTCAACAAAGTACTTAATTCATTTTGCTTAAAGTAGCTCTTATCTTCATTCCTTTTTCACAACTTCGCTCTACTTGGTCCACTTCCATTTCTGCACTTTCTCTTGTGCTCAAAACAGAAACAGCATTAAATCCACGTTTTGCTGGTGCCATGGTTTAGGTTTTATGTGCATAGAACCATATAGCCAAAGAATGGCTGAAGTAGGAAGACACCTCTGGAGGTCACTTGATCCACCCCCCTACTCAAAAGCAGGTCAGCTAAGAACTGTCTCCAGTTGAGTTCTGAACACGTCCAAGGGTGGAAAATCCATCACCTCCCTGGGCAACCTGTTCTATCATTCTACCAATCCCACAGTAAAAAGTTTTCCTAATTCTTAAGTAGAATTTCTTAACTTTCAGTTCATGCCCATTGCTTCTTGTTCTGTCACAGAGTGTCACTGAGAAGAGTCTGACTCCATCTCCTCCACTCCTGCACATCAGGTATTTACACACACTGATAAGATCCCCCCGCACCTTCTGTTCTCCAAGCTCATCTCCCAGTTCTCTCAGCCCCTCTTTTCAAGTCAGATACTCTAGACTCCTGATCATCTTCATGGTCATTCACGGGATACACTTCAGTATGTCACACACCTCTTGCAATGAGAGTCCAGAAATAGACTCAGCACTCCAGAACTGTCACATCAGTGCTGAGTAGAGGGGGAACGATCACCTTCTTTAACCTTAGGGAGGGTGTCATCCTCCATAAACCAGCCCAGGAGGCGTCTGGTTTTCTTTGCCATGAAGGACAATTTTTCTGGCTTATGCTCAAGCTCCTGACCACCAGGACGCCCAGGCCCTTTTCTACAAAAAGAGCAGACTGCGGCAGTCCTTGCTTGGATTGATTTTAGTAGCTGTGGAATGGCACACTGAGCTCCCCCCTGAAGAGTTTCCCCTTTCAGAGACAAAAAAAAAAAAGTAGTTTGCATTACAAACACCTGCTCACTAACACCAAGCCTTTAATTTGAAAGGATCCAAAGTATGACAATATTTCAAACATGACCCATACAAACTTTGAAGCAGTGACCTTACCGCAGAAGTGAGACGAGCAAGAATTTCAGCACTGGTTTCTGCCGTATCTTCTATTTTTTGATCAGGCCTTTAAAAAAATTAAAAATAAGATTTTATTATTGCTTTAATTCTGTTTCAACTTCTTTTGATTCCTGGAAAGCAAGGAACTACGTAGCCACAGGCACTAATGCTTTTGAGATTTGGCATCAAAATGATGACTGCGACATGACAATAATTAATTGTGTCAGTAGCAACAGAGTACACCCTTTGTCCCTTGCTGTCAAGAACTCTTTTGATTGAACTAAGGTAAAACAGTGACGGAATTCTTCAGCTTTAAAAATATGATGAAGAAATGAAGAATGCAAGACTCTCTTAACTCAGAGTTGCTTATTTGAATGCACATTTAGCTCTGCTAAGAACACATTCAACAGAACAAAAGAGTTTTTCCTCTCTCCACCGACACTCAGCTTTGCTAAGGTGCGGAGCAGCACCTTTTATGGAATGCAAGCTCACAGAGACAAAAGCAGGTAACCTCAAAATCATTCAGCGACACATGAAATTTAATATTTTGAAAAATATATATGTGAAATTGAAAACTATATAAGGAGTCATAAATCAGCAAACTAAAACAATGACCGAGAACGTTTCAGTAGTCTGTAGTACCCAACACATTCCTGAAATGTTCAGTGAGTTTACCAGTGGTTCTAGGAATTAAGTGTTGTTATAAACACCCCCTTAACAAAGAAGGAAAAAGAAGCACACAAAGATCAAACACCTGATTCAAAGCTATCACAGTCACTAGAGAAGAATTTGGGGGGCATTGGATAAGAGCCTAAGAGATTGCTCAGGCTGTGGGGAAGTCCATAGCAGAGATACGGATACAGAACTTTTGTTCCCAGGCTATTTCAATATTCATTTCTTTTTTATTCAAGCAGAATTGGCTGCGATTATCATAGGATATGAAATGATGCCAAGAGACCCCTGCATCTGTCCCATCTCATTTGACAACATTTATGGGAGCTCAGTCCTGCTGAACTCACATAACATCAGCCTTCAATTTTGTTCAAGATGATAAAAATCCGCTGTGTCACATCTTGTTTCCCATGACAGGTATTTAATGAAGGGAATCTGTCAAGGTCAAAAGGGAGCACTTATTCAGGACACGTAAGCACATCACAAGCTTTAGAACACTACTTTAATTATAGGATTTACTATAGTATTATTCCCACTACTAACACCACCTAGAAACAACTACAAATCCATCCAAAACCTGTACAGCAAGTCCAGATTGGGACGTATATCTGAAAGGGTTTCCAGAAATGCCACTGAAGGAAGTCACAGAGCTGCTGCTGAGCACTCAGGTCTGCACGCTGCTTCTGAAAGAGCAGATCCAAGGTGCTCCACAGAGACCACTGACGCATCCAGCAGTCCAGGCAAGCGCAAGGCTGCTGCGCACCAGCTGTGGAGAAGATAGAGCTTGTCTGGCTCCTGGACAACCAGATGTCACCCAGCATTGCCTTCTGGTGTGCACGCAGGCATTTGTTTCTGATTTCATCAAAGGTAGGGAATCTAATTAATAAGGTAAAATTTTTTCTCTATTTATATACATAAAGAACTAACACGATCGACACAGTCTATGAGAAACTAAGACAGAAAAATGAATAAATATTAAATTACAAGAAAAACTATGCTTCTAGTGGTATGCAAAACAGTTTATACATTTGAGGGAAAAAAAAACATTCACTGCAAGGAAGAGTTTATAGAATAACCCTCTTCCTTCATGAAAAAGAATATATGGATTTATTTGACCTGGACAGATAACTTGAACAAACACCTCATCACATGTATTCCCTTTCAGATTGCATTTCAGCAATGTATTATCTGCATCAAGCGTGAAGAGTTTTGAACTGAAAAAGCCTCCATTCCCTTTAATATCACGTTCCCTTGAGAGTATACCATTACATAAAATTCAGATCCTTCAATATATATTTTTTTAACACAATCTGATGTGTAAAACCTCCAGAAAATAATTCTTCAGTGACAATATTCCCAAAAGGAATCCAGCTTCAACTAAAATTTGAATAATGTGGGCAGGAAGGAGCTGGAAATGTACGTTAATGAATAATAGTTCAATTGATGTGACAGGTATCATCCTCCACTAGAAATGACAGTTGCACTGGAACGATAAAAAAAGCAAAGCAGACTGTAAAACAGTGGTACTCTCTGGCTAAGATCAGCATGCAGGACACAGTTTTGGCTTGAAATTAAAAAGTCTTCAATCAATTTTCCCACCTAGCATCCTTCACATAGCACATCAATATCATAAAATCATACAATGGTTTGGGTTGGAATGGACCTTAAAGATCATCCAGTTCCAACCCCCCTGCCTTGGGCAGGGCCACCTCTCCTACTGATTCAGGTTGTTCAAAGCTCCATCCAGGCTGGCCTTGAACACCCCCAGGGATGGGGCAGCCACAGCTTCCCTGGGCAACCTGGGACAGGGTCTCATCACTCTCATGGTGAAGAAATTCCTCCTTACGTATAGACTAAATCTGCTCCTCTCCAGTTTATCCCCATTGCTCCTTGTCCTGCCACCACAAGCCTTTGTGACCAGTCCCTCCCCAGCTTTCTTGTAGCCCCTTCAGGTACCGGAAGGCGCTGTAAGGTTTCCTCTGAGCCTTCTCTTCTTCAGGCTGAACAACCCCAACTCTCTCAGCCTGTCCTTGTATGGGAGGTGCTCCAGCCCTCTGATCAACTCTACAGCCCTCCTCTCGGCCTGTTCCAACAGTTCCATATCCTTCTTATGCTGAGGATTCCAGAACTGGACACAATACTCCATGCTTAGCACCAGTCCAGGCTGGAAGACATTTGCAGAAATATTTGAAGGTTTTCTCCCATATGAGTCACCTGCTTAAAGGATCACATTCAGTCCTCTGTTCTACCCAATTTAGGTTCCTTTTCACTTAGCTACACGCACTCAAGCTGACCAAGTAAATGTATTTTCAAGGAAATTCCCACTCCAGAACTGCCAATATCTGTTTGGTGAGGGCAGTGAGCAATAGGGGAAGGAATCAAATTTCTGCCCTGGCCACGCACAGAAATTACTGAACTGCTTCTACCAGCTATACACGTGTAAGAATCTGACTCAATGCCTGAAGTCAGGCTTGCAGCAGCTTACAGGGACTTTGGTCTTTGTGTTCCTTTAAAAAATTCCCATCAGAGATTTATTTGAGAGAACGGCTCACAAATCTAATAAGCAGAGAAGGAAGGTACTTACAGAAGAAAGTTTTGTCTTTGACATCAAAGAGAAAAAATCCTACTACTGGCAGAGTAATAGATCACCATAGTGTAAGTACCAGGTTTGAGGCTTTGTCATGCTAGAGATAATGAAAGAATTTAATCCAATTTGTCTATCCAGGCCAGCTCCTACACATTTGCAAAGGCATGTGGGGTCACAAGCCTCTGGATAATTCGCTGACACCTTTTTCCTATATTTTGGCCTCTCACCGTGGCACAAATAACCACAGTTTCCTTCTAGCTGCTCTACATAAACAACATTTAGAGTGCAGCTATATCAGCACAGAGGATGTATTAACATCCAAGAGTCAGGTGGAAGAGGAGTTGCATAGGAAGCAAAACTCTTAAAGGGCATATTCTGGAAAAGGAATAATTATGTGAGAGTAGAGAGCTCTGTACGTGTAGACAAATACGCAGCAGCAAACTAAAATCAGTCAACTGAAGCTATCACACTCCCACCCATCTTTTCTATCCACTTGACAGATGATCTTGAGCCAGGACAAGGGCATGTGTGACCTGCTAGACAATCTGCTCCACAGCATACCTGCTGCCAAATTCATGCCAAATCTCCAAAATGTAAGAAGAGACCCAAAATTACAAAGCCACTTGCCCAGGTAACGGAACAAGCTAAAGAAAAGTACTGTTTAAGAACAATATTCCAAGAACCTCAAGCCAAGCGCCTTCATTTATCTGGGCACAGTGACTTTTGCAGATGTTAATCCCAAAGCAGACCCTAGAAAATGCCATCTCTACAATACTTCTCAACCCTGAGAAGAAAGTTCATTCATTTGCATAGCGGTTTGGGGGTAAACTGCGTCATTATAAGCCAGTCATCTTAAAAAAAAGTCAGGGAAAGCTACAAAAATGCTGCATATACACACTTACAGATTGCACATGTCAATTCTGGGGGGAGTCAATGGCAGTAGTTGAAGTAGGAGCTTCACACCATTCTTCCATCCCTCTTCTTTCTCAAATTCACAGAAAAGATAGGTACATTCATCCGCTGAGAACTGGTAGAAAGTGTGAGTGTCTTGAAAACAGAGTTGTCTGTCCACTATTAGAAAAAATAACATTAGATATCCTTTAAAACCTTACTGCATAAAGTTCTGTGTCCTCACCGCATTCTGTAATGCACTTGACTTTAATCTTCCACCACCAGACAGTGCAAAAGGATTGTAAACTCAGCATAGAAACAATCCTGTCCTGTCACACTAACTCAGTGCATTCAAACACGACCACCCTAAAGCCCCACTTTGAAGATCTCCAAGCTCCTGAGACTGAAGTATTAAGATTGCTGAGTATTTAATCAATTCGTGAATCAGTTTGGAATCAGGGAATGAAAGCCTTTCACTTGTCAGGTATGTAAGCCTCAGTTTCCATCAGCTTTTTATCTGTTCTCATTAATGTTCAAATGCTAGTAAACAAAATTCAACAACAGACAGCCACCTGCTTCTCAAATTCATGGCTTCTGGACCTTAGAGTAGACCTGGATAAAACGATGTGCCAACTCAACAGCTGTTGTCTTCCCTGGCATAAGAAAGATTGAACTGATGTCAAAGGATGGAGTTCAAAGCTGAAAGCACAAGTTTCTGCTGTAGAGTCATTCGACCCTGGCTGAGGTTGCATGATCAAACATGCTGTCAGTGTAGCTGGAGCAGAAGCAAACCTCGAAGTGTTCCACTGGCATACACAGGCAGAGATCTTCCATAACACTTCACCTTTCCACAAGGAATAAGGTTAAGTGTCTAGCGCAGAGTTCAGGGTGTGTTAAGTTCTGAGTTAAGCTACCTAACAATCCCAGCTACAATGTAGTCTACCAGATTTCCAGAGGCTGGTTAGCAGCGTAATTAGCACCAACCATATGAATTGGACCAAACTTCTACACCTGGTGGGGAAGGGATGGGCAGGGTAGAACCTGGCACCACAACCATCTCAAGCTTAATCCTCTCTCAATCCATTGTAATCTAAAACTATGAAAAACAGAGAGGAAGAGGAAATCACTAATTGCTAGAGAAGTCATCTGGCAAAACCATGACCTGCAGTGACTAAACAGCTGCTGTCTTTTGCAAAACCTAAAAGAGCTTGAGTAGAAAAAAAAATAGGCTGGAAAAGACACGCACACTGTCTGCAATTTGGCAATGGGCAATCACATCTGCAAAAGCAAAAGGAAGGAAACTGCCTGAAAAAAAAAAGAGATTAATCTTTAGTATATATCAAATGAAAGATCACAGAGGTGAGCATACCCAAGAGATAGTAAAATAAATAAGTGCTAATAAAAATGGATCGATCTGCATTTTTTTTCTTTCCCTCCCATCTTCTCCCATTAAAAACATGAGTCTTATCCTATGCTGGAGAAACTGAGAGCCTCCCTCATGCTAGAAGTATTATTAAGACTGACCTGATAATATAATGCCCATGTCCAGGAGGAGCTGCCACACTCCGACTGCTGTAGACCTGCACTTAACAAAAGGGCACTGCTCCAAAAGCCAGTCTACCAGCTCCGATCCAACACAGCTTTTCCTGAAAATAAACCAAACATCACTTAGAATCATAGAATCACCAGGTTGGAAGAGACCCACCGGATCACCGAGTCCAACCATTCCCACCAATCTCTAAACCACGCCCCTCAGCGCCTCATCCACCCGCACCTTAAGCACCAGTAATGTTTAAATGCTCTTTATAATTAAGAGCTATTTTTTTAAAGCTATTGAAAGTGAATCCTTTTGTTCAGCAGGGCACGATTACTAATTTTTGTAATCCTATTCATTTCAAGGGAATAAATTATTCTGGCAAGTCCCACGGGAAGTCCCTAGTTACAATGAGGGAACCCACGTTGGATGAGTTACATCCCTAATTCATGTGGCACACTTTACAATATGTAATATTTTTATCAATTTGTGCTGCATCCAGACAGTCATCCTAAGACGCATAAAAGCCAAATAACATCCAGCTTTCAGCCTCAGGATTTTGTTTCCTTTCTGAGCGTCAGCATAAGCTAAATAGCTACACAATATACGCATAAGACCTTGAATGTTGCTTTACGATGTAATTCATCTTGCATATTAGTGGTAAAGCTCTCTTTTTAAATCATAAAAGAAAAAAAAAAGAAGTTGTGGCTTTTTCTAAATACAGATGTGAATGAATGGTGCTAGAATAAAGACCTGCATATTTCAGCATAATTGAAAATAGGAGGAAGCATTTACACTGTAATGCAACACAAATGGAAAATCACTTCATCAGAGAAATATTCCATAAATTACAGGCAAAATTATTGCGTAACTAAAACTTAGGAATACAATTAACCTCTTGTATAACTCCAGATCAGAGTTGAATTTAATACTCCTCCTTTTCAACAAACCAATAGCATATGAAATCATAAGCAATTAAATTAATGGACATACAATCGGGTCACTGCTGCTGACAGCTGTCTAGGTAACATAATAAAAGATGTTAAAAATACATGAGATTTTAAAGAATTTTTTTTAGTAAAAATTTTTTTTGATTCTTAGTAATATACAAAATCTTACTCTCGGAATCAACTTTCTTGTCAAATCAGGGCATATACAAATCCAGATAAAACCCATCCAAGCTGATGAAAACGAATGATCTCAGGTTACCTGCAAATGCCAGTAAGGTACACCCTGTCTTTAATCAGGTCAGATGCTTGTAGGGTAAAAATATTCCTGAGAGCTCTCCCAGCACAGGAAGGACTTTCTCCATAAATCTGAATGAAAAGAGAAATTGAAAACTGTGACAAACGGGGATTGATTCCTGCTGTAGTAAATTGCCCTGCCAGTGCCCGCTCCCTCAACTCTGAGCAAAGCCTTCTTCCCAGCTAAAAACAAACCAGCACTGAAAGCTTCCCAGGAAATGCATCCCAACTTAAAGAATCATAGAATCACCAGGTTGGAAGAGACCCACCGGATCGAGTCCAACCATTCCCAACCAATCTCTAAACCATGTCCCTCAGTACATCATCCACCTGCACTTTAAACACCTCCAGGGAAAGCAAATCAACCACCTCCCTGGGCAGCCTGTTCCAATGCCTAACGACCCTTTCTGTGAAGAATTTTTTCCTAATGTCCAGCCTGAACCTCCCCTGGCGGAGCTTGAGGCCATTTCCTCTTGTCCTGTCCCCTGTCCCTTGGGAGAAGAGCCCAGCTCCCTCCTCTCCACAACCTCCCTTCAGGTAGTTGTGAGAGCAATAAGGTCTCCTCTCAGCCTCCTCTTCTCCCATTGCCAGTTGCATCATGGGTTGCAGATGACCCCATGAACCAGACAATTTTTTCATCTGCTGCCTTGGAAAAGTAGAGATTTTACTGTCATCTTTACCTTCAAAGTACAGACAAGTTCAAATGAAAACAAGTGTTACTCAGGTGGAGCAAAAAGACTGTATTAACCATTGCAAAATTTATTTATTCGCCTTCCCTGGAGGTGTTTAAGTTACGGGTGGACGGGGTCCTGAGGGACATGGTTTAGTGTTTTGTGGGAGTGGTTGGACTCGATGATCCAGTGGGTCTCTTCCAACCCGGTGATTCTGTGATTCTGTGAAAACCACACAAATACAATTAAATTAAACATTACTGCGTATGTATTTTAGTTAAATAATTTAATACAAGCTTAACACACGCTAATACACAGTTTCAGAGGTTTTTTTTCTTGTTCAGAAACTTTGGAGATATCCTTTGATAGCTACAGGTCAGTTCATCTATACCAAGAGGGATGTGGTCTTTCAAAAAGGGCTCTCCTCTGACTTTCCCCACATCTGTTTCCTACCTTACATCTCAAGGCTACAGATGCCTCATCAGAAGAGAGCCCAGTGCCATCTTCCATAAAACCACGTTCCACTTGGGCTCTGGATACTAATCCTTCCTTCCAACCCGGTGATAGGCCTCTGTTGTAATGTTTCCTCACCAGCCCAGCAAAACACATCAAATAACTAAGACCCAGCAAGACACCAAATAACCAACTTGAAAATGAATAACCTTGCATTTTCATCATTTTTCGTTTGGAATCACAGAATCACTAGGTTGGAAAAGACCCGCCAGATCATCGCGTCCAGCCATTACTGAGACAGTAACATCTCGTGAGATGCAAAAACGGAACTCCCGAATATTGTAAAACTAAGCGAAATGGCCACATGGCAGTCGTTTAAACAGCTGGGAAGAGAGTCTTCCTTAGAACTCACAACAATTCAGTTTGCAGGTTCAATAACAGGAGTAGACAATTTCAAACACACACAAATTAAAACTTGTTAGCAACATTTAACTGCAAGCCACATTCTTTGGTGTCTTCAAAGCTACGATTAACAGGTTAAACCGAACCAAAAAGATACCTAGGATGTTGTTTGACGAAATGGAATGAAAAAGAAGTTTGACAGGTACCTTGTTTGAAGGAGTTTCCAAGTAGGGATTTGAAATTCTTCTGGACAGGGTCTGCAAGACAATTTGGTAGAGCTTTAGTTTTGTTCTGATTTTTTGAATTAAACAGAGCAGCAGCAATCTAGGTCTTTTTGCTATCGAAGTCTGAATAAAAAGAATTTATCAAATAATCTGAGTAGTCTAACTGAAGCGTCCAAATAAATTTTTTCTCCACATCAGGAAAAAGCGTTGGTAAACTCAGTTCTGCATTGTTTGCTACATTTATTCTTGATCTGGATAAGAACATGAGCAATGAGGTGGCAAAGTCTGTAGGCAGCGCACAATTTCTTGGGTCACAAAGGACCAGAAACGACAGCGAAGAATTTCAAGATAAACCTAAAAGAGTCAGGGCTAAAAACAGCATCATAATGAGTTCAACATTAAAAGCAGCATGTAATAGACAGACAAAATATAATTACACACGCTCTAAGACCTCTTAAACCAAACTTTATCAAGTCAGTAAAGGCGCCTCTGGGTCACTGACCACTTCTCAAGAAAATACACGCTTCTGAATGACATTTTTAACTGTAGTTTAAAAAAATAGGGTGAATGAGGAATAAAACGGTGACCAAGGGGAGGTGACACTGCTCTAACCAATCAGCATTACGTCTGCTGTGTCACACGCTAGTAATGAGAAGTTGGTAATAGCATCTCAAAAAATAGGCACTCCAACGTGAGAAGCTATCCAGGTAATAATAGTAGAAATAATAAAGGATTTTGGTGAATTTTAACATGAGAAGACATAGAAAAGACTATTTACCTTACAAAGAAGAGATTATAGGAGGCATAAGGCAGTCATACAAAATCATGAAATGGCACAGAGACTTTCTGTGCTCTATTTTATGTAACAGGAGAATAACCAATCACTTAGTGAAATGAGGATTCACATTTGAGAAGACAGAAAGGAAAATGACACACACACACATTTCACAGCAGGGAAATGAAAATGCCAAAACCTTACTGCTGATCAAAGACTGGGAATTCAAACTTCTAAAATTAACAGCGAGCTAGAACTCTGGAAGGCGAACAGAGACAGGACAAACATCTCTACAAGAGTCAGGTTACTCACCCCACCTGAACTCCTCATGATACTTCCATATCTTGTCAGTGTTAGAAGACAAGATAGTCTACACTGATGCTTACTGGCAACTTCTGTCTTAACTCCAAGCCACACAAGACACAAATAAACATTGCCTAAAAGAAGTTTGGAAGTGGAACAGAAGACATTGAGCAGGTGGACTGGGAGGATTGTATGGTGTTCCCTCACATTATTCCAACTTGCAGACAGCATCATTAATTCCTCACGTTGAGAGGGATCCAATTCACACTTGGTATATTGTAATAAAAAAAAAAAACCACAAATCATCTTTCACACTCTGTATGAATTACAGAATCCATATTTCAGTAACGCCCCCTGCCCCCCTATAGTCTTGTTGTATTTTGAGAAAGGGAAGTGACAAGGAACCACAGAAGCATCTAACACTGCTTACCCTTCCACTCTTATCACAAATGTTAGTGCAGTTTCATGCGTAACAGTAGCTCCATATGGAAACACTATAACATAAACGCTTAATTCCCCACTCCCATACCCAACAAAGACGCCTCAGATCCCACTTACTCTTCCTAGCTGGCATGTCATTAACACCTCAGTTCTGCAGCAGCCCCACATACCACCACCTCACTTGGTTTCTGTCCAAGTCTTTCATTCAAAAAGCCTCACTCACTGCAGCAGCACAGTCAAAGCTTACAAGTCAATGTCCCCCCTCCCCAGTCCACTCCCAGACTTGAGAGGGAAGGGATGCCATCCAGAGGGCTAGAGAGGCCCATGCAAACCTGAAGAAGTTCAACAAGGCTGAGTGAAAGGTCCTATACCTAGGTTGAGGCAATCCCAGACATGGATACACACTGGGTGATGCGTGGACTTGAGAGCAGCTGTGTGCAGAAGGACCTGGGGGTATCGGGGGATGAAAAACTGAAAATGAGTCATCTGTGTGTGCTCACAGCCCAGAAAGCCAACTGTATCCTGGGCTGCACCAAAAGAAGTGTGGCCACTAGGTCAAGAGAGGAGATACTGACCTTCT
This sequence comes from Piaya cayana, assembly GCA_013389865.1. Classification (NCBI taxonomy): domain Eukaryota; kingdom Metazoa; phylum Chordata; class Aves; order Cuculiformes; family Coccyzidae; genus Piaya; species Piaya cayana. Next base: position 147,295 of record WAAB01023632.1, on the reverse strand, counting down.
TCTCTGCCTTTGTCTCAGCTTCATACGATCACTTGCCTATAGGTCGCTTCTGCTTTGCCTGCTGCCCAAGCTGCTCCAACAATTTCTGCTATTTCTGCCATTGCCAGCGCTGCAGTCACAGTAGCACCAGCAACGCTCCATACATCTGCTAGCAATTTAATCACCATCATGCTGAGAAAGAAACAAAGCAAGAGTGCTTGGATCTCCAGTTCAAGTGCTTTCCTCAGCTGGGATTTAGTCCAGTGGTAGCAGCCAGCAACCTGTCTACGCCGAAACTCGCACCACAACACTACAGAAGCGGTTTGAAAAATTGTAGGAAAAAAATAATTTCAAATTTGGGAAGCAAATGTTTTGTCTTTCTTCTATGATTCTAAGAGTTTCTCATATTCCTGTGCAGTCGGCAAGAAAATAAAGCTAACTAGGGAAGCAAGAAATTTTGTTATTAATTAAGAATATTCCTTTTTCTAGATATTTTACAGTGGGATTTATACTAAAACAAAAGGAAACAAGAAAAGACAGAATCAGGGTTCTTCCCAGCCAGCAAATTGTTTAGGCTCCCTCCAAGTTTTTCAAATAACGAGGCTTTTAACTGGTTGCCTTACCAAAAACTGACACAATTCCACATTAAGAGTTTGCAATGTGCAATCAAACTTCACCTGTTTTCAGTTTTCAGTTCAGACTCATCAATATTTGTCTGATTTGTTTGATCAGTCCTTAATTTTCAAGCACATCCAAGATCAACTCGACACTGGCGAGCAGCTCTGGGAATATATTTGTGTACAAACGTGAGAAAAACATCGTTCATGGTTTCAGGACACTACCCTTATGCTCCTAAAGAATTCAGCGTTGCCCTGGTGCATTACAAATTGAATTGTCCAGTATACTTAAAATTAAGCCAATGCTTTAGTGTTGTGCTCTATCAGAGCTTCTTTCCGAAATATAAATAGCCTGGAAAAAAAATCATCTCATTTTCAAATGCACGTGCTGTAGCACAGCCTACCTGGTAATGAGATCATTTCTATTCCCTGACAGGGGGATTGCTGCAGCTACTCAACACCTGAATCCTAAATTGGCTAATGTGACCACAAAGGAAATTATACAGCAGAAGCATTTAAGCGTGCAAGCCTAAAATACACTTTCACAAGTATTCATGCTGAAAACTTCTCACGTTCCAAGCATGGGAGACAGCATACAGAAAAGGATCACAAATAAAGCTGAATCCAAATTCATGCTCATAACCAAACATCTGTTTGTGCTTTTCTCCCTCTACCAATCCTTCAACTCTAACAATACAGTGGCTCAGAAAAAAATTTTTAAAAGTCCACATGGGGTATTAAGTTAATTTCCCTCAGGCTTCTCTCCCACTCCACACACAAATCAAAATAATATTTTTTTTTCCTAGACAGATTTCTTTCTCTCTTTACTAACCACGAACATGATAATTCCATAAGAGCAACAGAAACTACTGCAACTGTTAAAACTGATGGAACCCTGTGAGGGTTATTTTTGGTTGAAAAGATTTGCTGGAGGTGCTAAAAACAAGCAGCTGTAATAATAAGAGAGTTTCCAGCCCCTGACTGCGTTTTACCTGTCCGACACACCCTCCTCAACTTGCAACACAAGAGGACAGCAATTTCTGCAGGAGAAAATGCTCATTTGCTCCCTATGCTTACTTATGCCAAGCAAGGACTGGGGGAAGGGAGAGAAAATCACTGAACAATTTTGCTTATCACTTTGCAGCCTTCGAATTCATGCATCTATTGCTACTATATAAATTATAGGGGGGGTTAAGCAGAAATAAGATCTGTGCCGTGTTTAGTAGATGAAATGCTACTGTTGTTTGAGGCGGGCTCGATAGAAGGAGTGTTGTCATGAATCCCAATCCGTTTCCATGTGGCAGCAGATTTTTCCTCGTGGTTGCTAAGGCACAGCGAGCAGAGTTGGTGGGGAAGCGAGCTGACTTTCAGCAGATATCGTTCATATGAAACTGGAGAATGCACCTGACTTTCTGCCAAATAATATTCGTAACCAACCTCCCCCCCACTGCTCCGATCGAAACCCGCTGCCAGAATTCACGGGCGACAAAGATAAACCAATAGAAGTTCTCTACATTAATATTTATTTAAGATTACATAAAATGTCCTTATAGAAATTATTTTTCCTTTCTAAAGGATTTTTTTTTACAAAGGGAAATGATCTCATGCTGATTGGCTTTAACTGCGTATACTTAGGCGCAGCATAGAAAGGTCAAAAAAGCTGTAAAGAAGAGAAATCTGCATTCAGCAGAGCTTGCAATGCAGGGTTCCCAGGTGAGCCTGCAGAGCTCTCTGGGGACACCCAAATGGGTTGTTAGTGAAAGGAAACTGAAGAGTGTATTCTCATCTTCTTTTCTGTATAAAAAGAACCTGCATTGAATCTGAATAAGTTATTTCACAAAAGGGAAACCCACTACTCGTGGTTTATTCACACCTCCCCCAAACCAGAAAGGGATCTGTGAAGAAAATGTCTGCGTTTAATAAAGATAAACGATACTCTTTATAGTTAAAGGCTCATTTCTGAACAACCAGGTTGGAAGAGACCCACCAGACCATCAAGTCCAACCATTCCTACCAAGCACTAACCCATGTCCCTCAGCACCTCGCCCACCTGCACCTTAAACCCCTCCAGGGAAGGCGAAAGAGGAAGAGATCAGAGAATTTGACTCATTAACATTAAACCATCATTAGCTGAGATCTCCCCATATGTCAAATTAAAGATGTTTGAGCTGTGCTAGTTAAACAGAGATTGTGAAGTTAGTAGAGAAGTCTCGCACTCTTTATGTTTCATACTTAAATTCTTTTTAAGAGTGGAGCGACTACTATAAGAAGTATTGACCACGTCTGGCTGCCCATAAGGGGAAAAAGATGAAGTGATAGACCGAGAAAAGCACCCTCCTTTATAGCCCCCCACCCCTAAAAAGGTTCCAGAAAAGGACTGTTGACAGACTGAGATGAACGGCTTTGAGAGGGCTGCGGGCGGACTCACTGTATTCAAGTTCAAGCCTTTTCCTGCTGAAACTGAGGTTTAACACGGACAAATGCCGGGTCCTGCACTTGGGGCACAACAACCCTATGCAGAGCTACAGACTGGGAGAAGTCTGTCTAGAAAGCTGCCAGGATGAGAGGGACTTGGGACTGTTGGTCGACAGCTGACTGAACATGAGCCAGCAGTGTGCCCAGGTGGCCAAGAAGGCCAATGGCATCCTGGCTTGGATCAGAA
>WAAB01023632.1:125443-144008 GCA_013389865.1 Piaya cayana | reverse complement strand
CAGGGGAGATTTAGGCTAGAGATTAGGAGGAAGTTTTTTACAGAAAGGGTCATTAGGCATTGGAATATGCTGCCCTGAGAGGTGTTTGATTCGCCTTCCCTGGAGGTGTTTAAGGCATGAGTAGACGAGGTCCTGAGGGACATGGGTTAGTGTTTGATGGGAATGGTTGGAGTCGATGATCCGATGGGTCTCTTCCAACCTGGTGATTCTGTGATTCTGTGAAACTGCCGACAATTATGCCAAATACAATAACAGTTTTGCAATATGGATAAATGTCTTCCAGACTGAAATAGTCTTGCAACACAGGCAACTAAGCAGTAACGAGTAAATAAACGTTATGTCCAGAGCACACAGGTACATATGCATCACGCCCACATTACTTGTCAGTAATAGCCACTGATCATGAAGATGTAAACTTAAAGGGTCCTTCTCTGGTGTCAGGCAAAATCAGCACGGTTAGGCAGCTGATTTCCCCCAGAACAGCCTCAGGAGTCTTCTTGTGAACGGCCCCCACGACCCTGCTGTAAGGATCATCACCTCTGCTGCAGGAATCATAATGAGTGGTAGAAGGGCAGAAGTCTGTAATAATGCTGCAGCCACTTCAGTGGACACAGAGGCAGGAAGAAAAACTTTGACTACTAGCAAATATTCAGCAAATCAGCTGGATGTTGACAAACAGCTGAAAATGTCAGTACAAAGTGTATTTCTTACTGAATAAGAAAAGCCATTAAAATCTAATTCTGAAGCAATTTACAAATGAAGGACCAGTATTGAATATTTCAATAACTACAGTACATTTAATGTTTTGAATACAAAAAACCAAAGTTAAAATTTAGTGCTTTGATGATGATTTACAGTAAATCGCACCCCTTTGGTTCACTACTTGAAAAATGGCTGTATTTGTTACAATCCTTTATTGCTTTGCAAGTGTGCGAGGGTATGTTTTTAGCGTCCCTGTTTCTACCTGTTTCAGAGAGCTCCACTTTTACCGCTGCCCGCAAAAAGGGCAGGTCATCCGGTAATTTACAAAACCCTGTTCCTAGAAATAACGGACAATTATTCCTTTCATGTACATGACGTGTCCTGCTTTGCCAGTTGAGACACTTGAACGCAACACTGAAATTCTATTTTTTTTTTTTCTCCTAAGAAACTGATTGCCAGTCTCACAGAGACCAGTTGGACAAAGCACCAGACTGTTTGGATTTATCCCAGTTTTATTTCCAAGTCTGAAGCGGTTGCGATCCACAGCAAACCATTTCCTTTCCCATGCAATGGGAACAACCATGACCTCTTGGCTCTGCAAAGTACTTTGAGACACACTGGTAAAGGCTGACTAAGCTAAGGGCTAGAAGCACCCAAGCTATTCGCCGCGGAGTCAGGGCAGCCCCGCTCTAAGTTCACATAACTACAGGGCATTTAAAACAGAACACATCATGAATAAAACTGCCAACTTTTGCTTTTCTTCCTTCTGAGATTTTTCAGAGAGCAGGGAGCGGCTTCTGAGCAGGGTGAACAAGCTCTGGTTAAAGCAGCTTGCGGTGTAGCCTTAACCGTTTGAGAATCTGCAGCGCCGCTGTTTGCATTGGCAGCGCTCGGTTATGAGACCTCTTGGGAGCAATATTAATTTCACTGACAGTAGCTCTTGGCACAAGTCGATGCCAACCTACTATGGACTGGATAGGAGGAGTTCTTAACCACTTTCAGAGGAAAAGCTGTAATTTACTTTGTCGAAAAAACTATTAAAGTTTAACTATTTTAGTTTCGTGAAGCAGTCATGGCCCCACTGTACAAAGAGCTTAAGAAGCACTCAACATGTAAGGAAGGAAAGTGATTGCTCCCTCAGATCACACAAACAATTCCTGGGCAAAACAGATCCAGAAACTCTTGGTCTGCTCTTGGCAGAACCTCAGTGCTACGCGAAGCTCTGCTACCGGCGCCTTCAAACACTCTATGAATGGGATCACACTAACCCCGATAACATCTTTTTTTGTGCTTGAAAGCCTTTGGTCTGGCCCTTGAAGCCACAACAAATGAAAACTCAAGTGCACTCCATCTCCAACAGGAGGCTTGTTACCTCTGAAATGGGGAGGGACTTGAAAAACACAGCAGCCCAAAATTCAGAAACCACCGCACACCTATTATTCAATCCAGATTACTTAGCAGGTAGAATAACATGGGATGTAGTGTACAATAAGCATCACATAAGGAACAGGATTAGCACACGAACAGGAGTTTAGCAAGAACAAACAAACACTAAAAGCAACTTAGGTAAATTTTGCTTTCACTGGACCAAGAAGTTACAGAATCAGGCAATATCATACCTGCAAGACACAGATGAGTGTTATAAATTTTTGAACGTGGAAAAGCAGCTCAAGTGCCAAGTACTTAACGGATACAAGTTTTACTTAGTACGATAAGATCATAACCAAATGCTATAAATGCTACATCATACGTCAATTACGCTATTAAGAAAGTAAATTATGTGTTCAGCATTCCCATAAGGTCACAGAAACAGTTCAGGCATCTTCAGATGTAATCTCCTCTACAAACACAGGTTCAAGAAAAGAACACCACAGTCTTTGAGGTTAGGAAAGACTTCCACTCTAGAGAGAAATATTTCCTCACTGGTATTCTTTATTCTTAATTTTAATTACTTGCCTTTCTTTTGATGTGTATCTTTATTTTCATCCTTTATTACTATAACAATTGTTTGCACACATTTAATATTACAAAAGCACATGGACAAGTCACATCACGCCTATGCTGCATTATTCTGAATTTACTCACTCTAAACTCAATTAAGCCTAGAAGTCCTCCTTCACTCTGCTGTAGAGGTTTGATCCCGCTGTGTGAGGGCTGGAGGTTTCTTCATCTCTTGAGATTTCCCAGCTTCTATCAGGGATTTTTCTCATTTTAATCTACAGCTTTGACGGGTAGGATCTTGCTCCAACAAGACACGTTTGAAAGTGTCGTGAATGCAACTGGTTCTTATAAGGGTTCTCTGCACTCCTCATTTATTCTCAAGACAGCATGGGCGAGATCAGACAAGGCCTGCACAAGTGTTCCCTGCACCTCTCCTCATGCTTTGAATACAATTGTTCAACCAAACTCATTTAAAGCAAAAAAGCCACAAAATTCGACAAGCTACTCATGCAAGATTAATGCCCTCTGTGACAATCTCCCACTCAAATTCAGAGTAAAAGGAGTTGCACTAAACCTTTTGTGGAGAAAGTATATATGAAAAAAAACACCAACTTTTTTTTTAAGCAGCCTAACTAAACAAATTCCCACATCAGCCTCTTGTGCCACATGAGGTCACTAATCCTGGTCATTTTCCAGCCCTCAGAAAAAAAGCCTAACTAAAAAACTAAGCCTGGCAACCAAAACCATCTTATGATTCTATCGTTCTATGAAAGTTCCTATCCCTTTATTTCATTCCCTATACGCATTAGGAGGCCTTTAAACAAATATAAAGACACAAATGGTTAATCCTTTACAAAAAACATACTATTCCTTAAACAGGAAAAAAAAATTCACAAATTGAGAGTCAAGGATTAGAAGATTTTTTCTAGTTTTGTATCTGATTAAATTATCTAAATTAATTAACCTTTAATTGCATTTGCAACTATTATCTAGGTCTGCATCCCGACAGAAGTTCCACCATATGTCTATATCCTAGTCAATTTTATTTATATTCAAAGTCTCATTACAGAAAATAATTTTTTTTAAAAGTATACTAGATATTAAGCATGAAAAAATTCTTGTGTGCTGGGGGAAAAAAGGCCCATAATATTACAGCAGTGCAGGAATCTGAGGTTCATTTTATGTTATAAAGCTGAACATAGACATCTGTGTCCCAACCACCTTGACAAAGAGACTCAATTCTCTAGGATTTCAACAAGATCTCTCTACATTAGGTGTTGTAAGGAAGATTACTGCTCTGGAGGAACCGTTAGTAGCTTATTTATCTCACCACGGAACACACCACACATCCACTACNCTCAGGTAGTTGAAGAGAGCAATGAGGTCTCCCCTCAGCCTCCTCTTCTCCACGCTAAACATCCCCAGCTCTCTCAGCCGTTCCTCATCAGGCCTGTTCTCCAGCCCCTTCACCAGCCTTGTCGCTCTTCTCTGGACATGCTCCAATGTATCAAAAGATCCTACTATGGGTTTAACTGTAGTTGGTGCAGCCCAGAGATACTCTGTTAAGCAGCCTTCCTAGTCAATTGGTTGTAATCTTTCGTTTTAAAACAGAAGTCTCCTTTCTTGAAAGTTGTGGATGACCTTTCCAAGGCTGTTTCAAAACACACATGAAGCAGCAGCCAAAGCCTGCACCTGCAGAATCTGCAATAACAACCCAGATGAGTATCTCATTCCTCACTGAAGACTGCAGTGGTAGCACTGAAACTACTTTTAAGGAAATACTAGAAAACGTAAGAGAGGAGCAGAAGAACATAATGTGAACGCAAGCACTACAATCAGTAGTGTGAATCAGGCCATGTAGAAGTAGAATAGCCTCTGCATTACTCACAGCTAAAGCACAACTGAGCATATCCTGAACAAAGCAGCCTCAAAGAGCCAGCAGAATATTCTATTGATGCTGTGGTACAATCAGAGGAAAGGACTCGCACATCACTGCCTTTCCACAAGGTCACATTTCCACCACCTGGAAACAGCCAGGCCTGGCAGCCAGCACGAAGAGAAGTAAATCAGAGGAGAGTCTGACCATCAGAGTAAGCAGTAGCTTGTGCATCCCCTGTGCTATTTGGAGATGCCTTCTCCTCGCCCTGCCAGGCATTCCACCGCCCAGGGCTCTCCCAGGATCATCCTTTATATATCCATGTAAAGGAGCAACGCAGAACTGAGCCACCTTCTGTTTCACCGAATTGCGTCTTCACCCCAAGATCCTGGAAGAGTTGCTTTGTCCCATGGAAATAAAAGCATCACAGGTAAAAACTGACCACATTTTTCCAGGTCTAGAGGCAGAGAGAATTAACTTTCTTCCTCTTTAATATTCCGCATAGCAGCCGATGCTGGCAACATTGATCACGTCAAGATACTGTTATCCTCCATCCACTTGCCCACTGTATCCTAGTTACCAGCCCACCCAAATTTAAAAGTCAGTAATAAACATCATTTTAATTCTGCAAATGTTTTCTGACCTCTGCAAAGGAGGAGGCAAGAGAGAGCAAAGAGAGCAGAAGAGAGGTGGGGAACTGTTGCCTTCAAAAGTTAGTTTAAAAATTATGCCTGTGGAAGATAGTAGTTTGTTAAAGAAATTAGACTGAAATCAGGGGAGCAAAACTATCTAAAAGATTATTACACTGCAGTGTTCCCCACTGCAGTGACTGATCTGTGAGAGACTGGCAGAGGTACTCTCCATGTGTTTCTATAAATCCTAACAAAGAGCAAGAAGTCCGTGACNCCACAACCTCCCTTCAGGTAGTTGTAGAGAGCAATGAGGTCTCCTCTCAGCCTCCTCTTCTCCAGGATAAACAACCCCAGCTCTCTCAGCCGCTCCTCAGAAGGCCTGTTCTCCAGCCCCAACAGTCTGCTGTGATGCTCAGTCTGCCCTCATCAGTGCTCCAAGGAAGCCTGGGCCAGCCTGTACATCCAGATTCTGCCAAACCCTTTGCCATGACAACCTCAAAAGCCCCTCCAGCTCAATAACTCACTCTTCAGCATGGACATCCAAGCCCTCAGACTGATAACAAACCACCACGTACTGTAAGAGACCTTCATTTTGAGATACACTGTCTTCAAATATCAGTTGATTCTCACCCCATTCAACTTGCTGCTCCATCCTTTCTCACACCAGCTTGTTAGGCATGACTTCCAACTAGTCCTTGTCTCAGTGGAAGCCCCACTACAAATAGTATGGGCTTCCCCGAGGCAATGGCCTCAAGCTCCGCCAGGGGAGGTTCAGGCTCGACATAAGGAAAAAATTCTTCACTGAAAGGGGCGTTAGGCACTGGAACAGGCTGCCCAGGGAGGGGGTTGACTCGCCTGCCCAGTAAGTGTTTAAGGCACATGTGGATGAAGTACTGAGGGACATGGTTTAGAGATTGGTGGGAATGGTTGGAGTCGACGATCCAGTGGGTCTCTTCCAACCTGGTGATTTTATGATCTAAGCCAGGCTAAGTCTACGGGACAAGGTGTCAAGTGCCAAAAACAGCTGTGTCAAAATCAAATGAGATTCAGCACCTGCTTGGCATATAAATACACACACACAGACTTTTTCAAAAAGTAAAGCTCGCAGAAAGATTCACAGACGTTTTTTCAGCTCTAATCTATTTGCTGCCTTTTATCTACACAATGCCAGATTGCCTGTCGTGGAGCAGAAGTTAACTGGAGAGGGCATCTCGGACACTATTCCTGGTCAGTAAACCCTTGCCTTGGAATTGACCTCCCTGCTCCCTCCATCAGGATATGGTCAAAAGATCGGATGGGTTCATGAACAACAAAGTAATGGGAAAGGGAACACTCTGGGGAACAGGAATGCTCTGGGGTTTGGAAGATTACACAGGACATTTGTTTGCATATTTTTAGCGTGCCTCATGCTTGTTGATGTTTTTAACTTCTCCACTTGTGCCAACAGATAACGATGACTAACTTAGGAGGGGAAAAAAAAAATCACAGTATAAAGAAACAAGCATACACATATTGAAACTGGAGCTGGCTCAGGCTGAGAAGAAGATGACTCACAGACCCTCGCTATTTGTTTCTAAAAGTCAGATGACACCAAGAACTGCTAAAGCAGGGGGTGAAGATTCAGTCCGTTTACTTGCTTAACTCAAATTGAAATAAATAAATAAATAAAATCAGGATTCCAGTTTGGGAAGCCTCACAAAATTTACCATTAACTCTTCAGTGACAGGGTATGGTTTTTAACTCAGGTTTATAAAAAGAAATTATTGTCTCTGGCTACTTCTTTGGAATTATTTTAACTTACACAATGGAAGAATGCAATGTTTCCTTACCCGCTCCCACCATCCTGCCATAAATTCTCCTGTAATGTGTTTTGCTATTAATAAACTACTGAAGTAGGTCCTTTTCTACAGTCACAATAAATGGATTCTCAAAGAGCATAAGTTTGCATTGTTTTTTATAAGGCCACAGCTTCCATTTGATAGCGGTGTTGCTCTGTTAGCTACGCTTTGTGCTTAAATGCAAAAGTCCTCTATAGAAATATTTTCTGTCTCTGCTTTTAATATTCTTAACAACCATATTCTCTACTCTATCACTACAGTTTTAAAATAAAGCACTAATAACAGCAGAGCCCTGCTCAGGGACGATTTGACAGTCATTGGTGAATAGTCCGTGTAGAGCCTTCTAGACAGTTATCCACACACCAAACAGAAGCTTCACAAGTTATCCATATACTTACATTTCTGTGATGGGTTTGATTTTTAGACCCTCCTGAATAGCCAGGTTGTGGCTGAGAAAGAACTACATTTCCCAGTATTCCATGCGTTTTCTACGTAAATCTGGGGTATTAATCAGGGAGTCAGACACTCCTCCCTCTCCCTCCTCTTCAGGTCGCCATGTGAGAAAAGTCTGCTCTGCTGTCGGTCTGCTCGTGTGTAGGAGTTGGGGACTTGCGAACTCTGAGCAGCGCAGAGTACCAGGGAGTCATTGCTTAATGAAGTCCTGCTATCTAGAAGGAGAGTGGTGATTTTCTCTCGTTAGCTTATATTGATCTGTTTCTGGATTCTTACTTCCCTTCAGGGCAGGGGGAGGTCTTTCGGGGGGGTCTCTGATTATGTGTACGTGGTATTTTAGTTGCATATAAGTGTTAATACATGTGTATATAATCACACAGCTTTGGTCGGCTCATTCCCAGCATTTTCAGTCTTTCTTTCTTCTGCCTTCCCTTGGGCTCGTACAGGGGGGTGGAGGGGGAAAGACTGCACTACTGTGGGGTTTGGGTGTTCGTACAGGGGGGTCTCACTCAAACCATCAAAATTTCCTACAAGGACGGGAAAGCCCTTGACAAAGAATGTTATAACGAGATCAAGGCTGATATGATATTAACAAGTTTTCTTGTACATTCAGAGACCATCTATACCTCGATGGTCTACAGTTGTACTGGCACCTATAACAGACTTAGTATAGACTCACTCTAACACACAGAAATCCTCTAAAAGAGTAAAGCAGTCTTTCCTGGAGAGACAAAATACTGCAAATGATCAAGAAATGGCAACGTGATGAATGAAAAGAACGGGATTAAACAGGCCGTTTCGATTAAGACAACGAAAATACAAAGATATCTGAGGCTGAACACTGCTTAAATAAAACATTTGGATCCAGATAAGCAAATTTTTGCTGACACCATTTTGGTTAGTCACAATCAGAAGTCTATAAACAACATCGGATGGACTTAGTCAAGGTAGGCGAGTGGACAACTCCATGCTAAACGGCATTTTTTCACATCAAATACAAAGTAACAGCTATTGAAAGAAAAAAATGCTGACAAGTTACATGTTTTTAAATTAACTATATTAACTTTAAAAAGGAACCTGAATGGTTGTGAAGATACTTCAGTGAAAAACTAATCTGCATCACCAGGAACTTTTAAAAGGTAACAAGTGGCTAGAATGAAAAGCCTACATGATGGAGACAGGGAGGGAAATGCATGATTTACATAAATCAGCAGTGCAGACTCATCTAGAATATTACATTCAGTACAAGCCCTCGCAAATTCAAGGGGACACTGCAAAACCAGAGTTCAAAACAAGGTAACAAAAATGTTTACAGCAGAAAGAGTCATCTAGAGAGACTTGGATTACTTGCTTTAAAAACAGCTATATAAGAGAATACATTAAAACTAGCTGTACTGAAGCTAGAAGTTCCCTGCCTCATAAGAACAACAAAAGGGTCACTGAAATTAAAGATCATGTATTCAAAACTAACCAAAAAGAGATGATTTCATTGACAACAAATACACCAAAACATATTTTTCCTTCCCTTGTAAAGCCGTTATCGCAAAACCCCACATACAAGCTCTGTTAATGCGAGTTCCAAGATGATTCTGGAGCAAAACTATTAGCCGGGTTCATTAAAAGGCTGTATTTATATATGGGTGACATGAAAAGCTGTAATTACAATGGTTGATGGCAATGATCTCCAAGTATCCTCAGAGTAGAAGGTAGAGTAGAAACTCATGTGAGATCAGGAAAAAAACGCACCACGATGTGGAAGGCAGACTGTATATTTGCCCACACACTGTCTTGAAAACACAAGAAACTATATTTATTTAAAACAGTTATCTGTTAAATCAACCTTAAAACTTATGGATGTACTGCTAGATGAACCATCACCTTGACCCACCACAGCATATTTTATATCTCCACTAGCTTCCACTAAAATAATTTTGGGGTTTTTTTTATTAAAAGACTACCAGTATAATGTAAATATTTGTAGCCACATTGAATTGCAAATGATCATCTAAAAAAACAAAAAGGGACTTTTTAAGCAGGACTTCAGATAAATTCTCAGTTTATATATGCACTGTATGAACTGAGGACAGATATCTCAGTGGAAAAAAACAAGAGGCGTCACTCCTGCTAATCAGCTCGGAGACTCACCAGTTTTAATGCATGTCCTGGCAACCTAAGAGACCTATTGATTTGCAGCCATTCATTCAAGTGCAGTGAAAGCCATAATTAGATAAATCGCTTTGGTAAAACGAATCTGAAACTCATTTGTTTGGGGGCTGTCTGTTTAACGAGATAAAACAAGAAATTAAACATCTGCTGAATGTTCTTCTTTGTATCCTTCAACACAATAATAAAAATATAAATAAAGAGGTATTCATTTAACTGCCTTTATTATTTTTGCATTTTATGTCTTTTATTCCATTAATTCTTGTCAAAGACAATTACAAAGACAATATTTATGGATAACTATGCTCTAACAGGCTAACTAGTTTTATCAATACAATTTTTTTTAATACATGTGGATACTGATGAATGAAAAGAACAGGTCTTTTAATCATCTGTGAACACTCTTCAAGTTGACGAGTATAGTTTTATGATGGCGTGTTTGGTGTAAGCTTTTAAAGTATCCAAGTTCCATTTTTAGACATGACTATGCTATTATTTGTGAACAAAAGCTGAATGTTGGGTAAGTTTTCTAGACTGTTTATAACAGTTAATCTAAAAGTATTATTACATTTTGTATCTTAACAGTTTTTTTCCCAAAAAAATGCTGAGAAAGACTATGTAAGGAATCCCCATGTGTAACTCTGCTAGCATGCACAGATGTTATAGTTTATCCTTCTTAAGCTAAAACACTTAACCTTGGGATATGCTGCATCCTCACCTTTCTTCTTTGGTAGCTAACCACTAGATTTTGCTTTTGTTCCTTTAGGACTTGAACCTATCATAGAANCCAGCTCCCTCCTCTCCACAACCTCCTTCCAGGTAGCTGTAGAGAGCAATGAGGTCTCCCCTCAGCCTCCTCCAGGCTAAAACCTCCCGTGACTTTGGCCTTCCCCAATAAACATCACAAATCTTGATTGGCCTTGCGACACAGATTCAGCAGCAGACTCCCAGCTCACACCCCCAGATTTGTTTTCACTGCCAAGAGGCTTTGGGCACTGCAGAAATGACAAACCACAACAAAGCACTGGACTGTACACAAGCTGGGACCCAGACCAGATCTAAGGGATTCTTTTAGCTCGTTCCTTTCGCCGTCCAGTAAACAACAGCTTTGCGACTTTCAGAGCTAACCATGCGTGTGCATTGTTTTTCTCCCCTTCTTTCCATATTTTAAAAATCAATTTATGCATCGCTGAAGTGCATTGACCTATGGGATGAAACAGAGCATCTGCTTAACAGCGTGCGGTAGCAATCTATGACGACAAACGATCACCGCATCCATCTGAAATCACAAAGTGTTTTAGGATCACTGAGTCTAACTCTCAGCCAGAGCTTGGCCACCAAAAAGCCCCAGTTAAATGCTTATCATCTTAAAACAACAAACAAACAAAGCCCAAACACCTGCTCTCCCCCTCCCTACCCCAAGCAACATTGAAATAATTCTTGATGCTCACAAGTGGTCTGGACCTCAGTTTTCTGCTGTGGAATATTTTTGTTGTTGCTGTTGGGGCTTTTTTTGGGGGGAGGGAGCTTAACGAAAAATGCAGCACTACGTCTGGATTGCTGTTCCTCAGTGCTGACTGGATCGCATGCCATCTACTACATCCTGAAGAGCACTGTCTGACTTTTTGGCTTTGCTTTGGTCAGCAGTACCACTGGGAGAAGCCACAGCACCTCCCTTGGAGCTGCTTTTTCCACAGTCCCAGGGATGACGCTGACACACAACCTGCAGCGGTGCTCAGGCAGCCACATATGTAAAAACCACTCCATAAATAAGCAACAAGACTGCTGAAGAGCCTCTCAACTATTTCTTTCCGGACTGCTTTAAGTCATGTAAGCCCAGGTGTGTCTCAGCCACAGAAATACATATGCACAATGTTTAGGAAGCATAGGATCAAGGAAAAAAAGTTGTATTCTTCACAATCAATCTCTTTTAAAAGGCAGACTAAAAATCATCTCTAATTTAAGTTTTAATGGGCTAATTCAGTTCTAAAACTGAAGACAAAAATTTGTTACAGCTTTACTGGTATTTATATAGACTGAAGGGATTCCCCCCCCACCCCCCCAATCAGCAGGGTATTCTCTTTTTGCACTGTAAAAAGTATATTGACTTTTAATCAGTTAGGCTGCTGGGTCTTCTTCAGGAAAATATTATGTGAAAAAGACATTTATCAGAATAAACTCTATACTATAGTATTTAAACCCAATAATTTACCCTAGCTTAATACAACAGCCATAGCAGATCATTTTACAAGGTCAGACTAACCCAAGTCAAGATATTATTTAACAGAGTTAAAAGACACCATGACAACTATGAATAGCTACCATCTTCTACACCTAGAACTTGAAAATATTCACATCCTGCTTCCATGGCTTTCAACTTTATAGCCTCAATGACCCTCAGGGGGCCTCTGGTCCCCTCACCACAAGAAGGATGTTGAGGCTCTGGAGCGTGTCCAGAGAAGAGCGACTAGGCTGGGGAAGGGACTGGAGAACAAGAGGAACGGCTGAGAGAGCTGGGGGTGTTTAGCCTGGAGAAGAGGAGGCTGAGGGGAGACCTCATTGCTCTCTACAACTACCTGAAAGGAGGTTGTGGAGAGGAGGGAGCTGGGCTCTTCTCCCAAGCGACAGGGGACAGGACAAGAAGGAATGGTCTCAAGCTCCACCAGGGGAGATTTAGGCTAGAGATTAGGAGGAAGTTTTTTACGGAAAGGGTCATTAGGCATTGGAATATGCTGCCCTGAGAGGTGGTTCATTCACCTTCCCTGGAGGTGTTTAAGGCACGAGTAGACGAGGTCCTGAGGGACACGGTTTAGTGTTTGATAGGAATGGTTGGACTCGATGATCCGGTGAGTCTCTTCCAACCTGGTTGTTCTATGATTCTCTGACTTCATTTTTATTCTTAAACTTTTGCCAAAAGCAGAGATATCATGGAAATTGTTTAAATTAAAAGGTGTCATATCAGTGAAGTTTACATAGCAGATACCAAAAAGCATCCTAAAACATTCCACTGAAATGGATCTGTGCATAAGGACCCTACAGGATGCACAAGGCAGCCCGATTTGTGAAAAAAGGTTTCAGAGTTTGTGCACAAAGAGCAGAGCAATGTATGGATGTTCCAGCTAAGCCAGCCCTGAGGGACTACATAGGAACAGAGCAGTCTTGCTCTGTCCAGACTTTAGAGGTGTCCTGCTTTATTTCCTACCCTACAGTACCATACCGAGTCCAAACAAACGCAAAGGCTATTTTTCAAAGCATTAATATGAACCCCTAATAGAAGGTGGCTCACGTTCCAAGGAGATGACTTTGTGACCAGACATACAGCACCTGCACGGATGGTGACCATGTACAGGAACGTGGTGAGACCCAGCTGGAGTCTTGAGAAGTTAAGCAGAGCTAGACCAAAGTCAATATATTGAAACCCATNGCTTGAGGCCATTCCCCCTTGTCCTGTCCCCTGACACCTGGGAGAAGAGGCCAGCTACCTCCTCTCTACAACCTCCCTTCAGGTATTTGTAGAGAGCAATGAGGTCTCCCCTCAGCCTCCTCTTCTCCAGGCTAAACAACCCCAGCTCTCTCAGCCGCTCCTATATTGAAATCCACCATTTCATACGCTGGCTGGTACACCCAACACGCAGCCAGGTCAAAGTCAGAAACCACGAGTGGACAGGAGCATTTCAGCTATAAATGCACAAGTTACATAGTATAAAGTTACACAGTATAAGCATAAATTTAACATAGTGTAAGTATAAAGAACAAGCTAATATTTCGCATATGGGAAAGGAAGTATGTTAATTGTTCTATATTAAGGATAAAACATCTGGTTTAGTACAACTTTCCAGAAATTATGTTGTAAAGATGGCATATTCTGCATTCCTTCCCCCCGCCTTTTTAAAAAGTTATCGCCTCCTATTGTCAACATTTTCATCAGCATAAAAAAAAGCGCACAGCTTGTTTTGCAATTTCCTCACTGCACAAATGGAATTCAAATCACTGTGGTCATAAGAGTAACAAGAGCTGAATGCAAACCTTAACACAGTTTGTTATAACTGTACAGCGCGGTGCTGTTCATTCATCCTGATGCCTGGGAAATCTCGTGTGAATTAACCAATAACGCAGGTTTGCAACAAAGCAAATTAGAATATACAACTCCACAAACTGAATTTTGCTTACTTCCCTTTAAATACATAACCAGGGGGACAATCAGCTCACGGTTAAATGGAGTCTTTCAGCAAGATGTAAGACCAGCAGAAATTTTGCTAACTCAAATACATTTCTTTTCATTACAGTGGAGTTTACCTTATTTCCTACACAGATTTCTTTGATAGGTTTCCAAGCCAGCACCACATCTGAGGATCTGCAGGCTACATCCCTTAAGAACAGGAGCAAAACTAAAAGCGAACAAGGATCTTGCTACTTTTAATCAGAATTATAAAATCTTCTAGGGCTGATTGATACTTTCTTTCAGCGTCCCTAACTGAAGCTCTTATTACTAACAGGAGAAAAGTAGCACGTAAAGACTGAGCACGGGAAAAAAATAACTCAAGATGTTTTCTGCTTGAGCTGGGATTGCAGTGTGGGCAAGGAGTGAAAAGACAAGACCATGCTTCAGAGCAGCTGACTGTGGGTGAAAGAGGGACTTACAAGGACACATTATAGGAAAAAGAGAGAAAGGAAAGTCGTAACCTGTCCTACAGGTGAGAGCAAGCTGCTGTGTCAAAGGGACAATGTCAATTTGATGTACTTTCCATGGGCACAAGCCACACGATGGCACCTCTTCCCCATGAGCTGGCAGCAGCACCTCATAGAATCACCATAGAATCAGGTTGGAAAAGACCCATGGGATCATCGAGTCCAACCATTCCTACCTGCTAGTGCTGCATCTGGCCCTCCCCAGGGACGCTAGAAAGCAGCTGAGATACCAGTCCAGGTTCACACCCAGTGCCAGTCTAAGACCACAGGCAGCGGGCATCATCCTGGCAACAAGATTAATCCTCAGCCTCAGGGACAAAAATTACTTTGCATTCTGCAAAACTTATTAGGTTACTTTCTAGGGCAGAACAGCGGGTTCGCTTTCCATTTCATTCAACTGCAGTTAATCAAACCCAGGCATAATTTCTCAGATGTCGCAACACATGGGCTAATTAAGAAATATTCTCAATTTAGTAATTCACTGAACACTGACTATGGAACAAATTATTATGCAAATAAACACAAGAGACACCGAATTTCCCCGTCACCTACTGTGGTCACTGTCACTAAGCTATTTTATTCATTACTCAACATTTCATGTGCCACCAGTCACAGACCTGACAAGTTAAAGGACACTGCGAAGACAATTATCTTAATCAAATACATTTAGGAGGAACATGTAATAAGCTTCAACAAAACTGGAAAAAATTCAACACTGCTTATCACGACTATTTTTAGTCACATAGTGACTGCCGAAGTGATGGGGATGTTAAGTTGCTGAGTAGAACTTCCATGGCAGGCTCTGAAGCAAAACGGCACCAATATCAAGCAGCCTACTTCAAGAGTGCTTTTGATGGCAAAACTTCTGATTCACTGGCCCAGTGCAACATTTTTGTGCACTAGTTTCACCCAGTACGGCATCTACACACCACATCTCATTAACGCTGGAGAAACGTCCATAATTAAAGCCTCTATAGTACATATAAAAATAGGTGCCGAAGCAATTCTTCTCCTGATTTTTTTTTCCCTCCTCTTCTCATTAACAACACCAGTCAAATGAACACAAAGATACTAATGAAATGTGTTGACGGCCACAATTAGAGGCGTCATCAAAGCTAACGGAAACAGAACGGCGTACAGAAAGGTTAGGTGGTTTCAAGGGTTGGAGTATTAGGAATAGCCAGTAATTCCACAACATGAAAGATAAGGTCACACAGACACTACTAAGATGAGAAGCTGTCAAGTAGGATATGGAATGCTGTAAATGTCAGTAATTGGTGGGAAGACCACCTGAATATAAGGTAGACCTATACATTTGGCTCACTCAAAACTATCATAGAATCATAGAAAAACCAGGTTGGAAGAGACCAATCGGATCATCAAGTCCAACCATTCCTATCAAACACTAAACCATGTCCCTCAGCCCCTTGTCCACCTGTCCCTTAAACCCCTCCAGGGAAGGTGAATCAACCACCTCCCTGGGCAGCCTGTTCCAATGCCTAATGACCCNTCCTTCTTGTGGTGAGGGGCCCACAACTGACCCCAGGATTTGAGGAGCGGTCTCACCAGTGCCAAGTCCAGAGGGAGAATAACTTCCCTGGACCTGCTGGTCACACCGTTTCTGATACAAGCCAAGATGCCATTGGCCTTCTTGGCCACCTGGGCACACTGCTGGCTCATGGTCAGTCACTGTCGACCAACACCCCCAGGTCCCTCTCCTCCAGGCAGATTTCTACACAGTCTTCTCCCAGTCTGTAGCTGCTCAGGGTTGTTGTGCCCCAAGTGCAGGATCCAGCATTTGGCCGTGTTAAACCTCATCCCATTGGACTCAGCCCAGTGGCTGAGTAACAAGCCAACGTAAAAAACTATCAACAAGCCAACATAATGTAGCCATGGAAGGAAATACTGGAAACCCTAAGTATTTCCAGCAGTGGATTTCTAAATATAATGGCAAAACCTCCTCTACAACACTATAGTTTTCCCCATCGTAGGACGGATTGATTAAAGGAATGTAACTACTGAAAGCTTCTCACAAAAGATGAATACAAGTTTAGCAAAACGTAGGTTGAGAGGTTCGGATACTTCATTTAATTAAAACAGATTGCATATAATTTCATGTTTCCCCCCCTGCCAAAGAGGAGTTGTCTTCAACAGCATGACAAGTGCCACTGCCAGAATGCATGATAGATCTCTCTAATATGCTCCAATCCTCCAGTTATTTTCAGCTCTGGTACCTTCTGTGCCTGACGAGAATTATGTATGTTCAATATATTTCTCTTGTGAACTTCTCCAGTCTCAGCCTGAGCTCATGTAAACTTTTAGCATCCACACCTCAACTCCTGTAGTTTATTTTCAACCTGTAGTCCTGCAGTCAGTTTACAACCCAACATACCTATACAGCGAAGTCGTCACTCCAAACAGAATTAAGGTGAAGACAGTCTGAGAACACTTGCCTGGCCAAAGACCTCTAAAAACCTCCCAGAAGTCATTACAGGCTCTCCACAAATAAAATGGGCATGGTATCTCTTCAGCTTCATTCAAGCCAAAAGGCATGAAGCATGGCAAAGGTTTGTGCAGACCAGCAAGACCTTTCACAATATCAGAGTGACAGGATTTGACACCGTGACATTCAAATGGGTTTTGAACTCCACAACTGGGACAAAGAGTAACATCCATGCTCATCTACAACAACAGTATTTTGCTTGTGTGGAAATGTGAATCTAGAAAGCAAAAGAGGTCGCTACAAACTTGGGTATGTGTGTGCAAGGTAATTCCCCCTCCAACATCTAAGCACTTCCCTGCTCTCCCAGGAGGCACTCAGGAGCAGCATTAGCTCCATTAAAAGTCCAACAGAGTGTTGCGAAAAGGATTTTCAGCGTGATAGAGCGACTGTTGCACTGATGTGCCTGCAGGACCCTGCTGCTGATGTTCCTGGCAGAAAGAAACAACTCTCCACGGCCAGCTCGCCACGGCTGACAACCCTATGTGGGGAAACGTAGAGTTAAGGCTGGGGCCTCCCCACATTCAGTTGCCCTCGCAGAGAGCAGCCTGTGTCTAGTTGGCTCTTCTATGGAGAGCTGGCCTAGACCCCATTCCTAGTGCTTCCAGGGGCAGAGACCTGTATTTAAAGGAATGTAACAAGAAGAAGGGGAAGGAGAGGAAGAAATCTTTGGCAAGCACCAGGAAGAACAGTAAAGACAGTTCATAACCAAAATACTCATGCTTGCTGCATTGACACTTAACACATATCTCAAGCAGACAAACTAGGAAACGGGAGAGTCCCATTTTCCAACAATTCTGAGAAAGCACATGGCAGAGGGGAGCAGTTCCCCAGGGTACAGTGACCCACCACAACAGATTCCTCCTCTGCCTCTGCACGAGCTCTGACACACAGAGAGACAGACACGCAACTACCACAGTAAAAGACTGGATCATTTTCTATTATTTTATCCAGCAGAAACCAAGCACCAAGCAGAGGATGAGGAATAAAAGCCACACCTCACAGCCCACTGCAAATTCAGTTTAAACCCCAGCGCTGTCTTGGACATCTGTGCTGCACGTGACCTAAGACCAAATTTACGGAAAACCACTGTTGGGGACAAGGCCAATGCCAAGACAAACATCCAGTTCAAAGTTCAAAAGCTTTAAAAAAAAAAGCTCCTCTAGCAAAGGAAGTGGAGATTAGTTTTATCTGTTATCAAAGGACCCAACACCAAAGGCCAAGGACAGAGAAGCCCAAACAGATTTTGAGCAAAAAAAAAAAAAAATTAAAATTTTTTCTACCCCATACTGGCTTGCAAAATTTATTCCATTTTTGTATCCTACCTTCCACTATGCGATGCTTTACCACCCCTTGCACTGCAAGAAGTATTTGAACAGCATGCAGTGAAGCACATTCTTAAAACAATTATAGCACTCTTAACACTTTCATTATATTTTATTATCCACAGTCCCCAAGCTTGCACACATGCAGATTATCCCTGCTTTATAGATGAGGAAGCAAACTGCACTGCAGGCAGTTCCTTAGCAAGCCAGCGTCAGATGCAGACCCCCTGCTCAGGGGTCATAATATTTTTCTAGGAAATTAAACAAGCCAGAATTTCAGCCAGTCAGCATTTACTTGCAAACAGCTCACCTAAGAGCAACGTTCCCGTTGAAACCAGCTGGACAAATAAGACTCTCAGCTTGGTGTTTGAACAAATAAAAAAAAAATCACAAAGAAAATGCCACTGGAGAGGAAGATCCGACTAAATTTTTCTTTTTTTTTTTTT